>ADNK01001273.1:0-86503 GCA_000320545.1 Bigelowiella natans CCMP2755 | reverse complement strand
CAAGAACAAGAAGAAGAAGAAGAAGAAGAAGAAGAAAAGGGGAAAAGAGCAAACGTAGATGATCATCAGCAGCAGGAGGAGAAAGAGCGAAAGAGGGGAAGAAAGAAGGGGGAAACAGCAGCAACACTTTGGATGCACTACTGCTGCTGCTGCTACTACTACTATTGCGAAGAGAAATGTGACAAATGTCTCTGCAGCCGATGAAGAACAACACATACTATCTTGATGATAATGGGAATTACAACAACTCTGATGATGATAAGAGTAGCATATATATATATATATATATATATATATATATTCGATAAGCACTGTTAAGATTATTACCACTCCTATGAATGCGATGCCGAGAGATTGATGGTTTCGTTGGAATTCGATAGTATTGCGATCTGTGGTCCACAACAAGGAGAAAGAGACGGGTTATGGCTGCTGATGGCTGATATTGTGTTCAACTTCCCGTGTTACGGATAAACGAAAGAATAATTTCATCGAAGGATCTCAAGATTATGCCACAAAAACACACGCATACAAAATATTCTCTTTCTCTCTCTCTCCCCCCCCCCCCCTCTCTTCTCCTCGGTTTCCCCTCACACACACACACACACACACACACACACACACACGCACCTGTATCAATCACAACTCCGATGATATCGCCTTGCTCGAAGGGTGGGGTGGAAAGGTCTCCTGGCAGTAGTGAGGAGGAGCACAACCTCAGCATCAGCACTATATTTCTATTTCAGCTCAGCAATTGGGAGGGTGGGAAGGGGGAAGCAGGTCAAGATGAGAGGAAGAATGTGGTATTGCTGTGCGCAGATCAGGGAACGAGGGGCGAGTATGCATGCATGTAATGCCATTGCTGTCATCTTCCAAGGTGGTTTTGAGCCAGTGCGTTGGCTCGCTATTCTCACCGTCGTCAAGATCATCGTCACCGAATGATATGGATTCAGAGTTGTTACGGGTTGCGTATCTGTGTGGTAGGTGAGATCATCGTCAGGAGGACAAAGAGGAAGCCTGGTGCTTTGAAATTTGACGACGACTTCGGATGTTCACCCGATGGAAAAACAGGAGGAGGAGAAGAAGAAGAAGAAGAAGATCCCCATACCAACTCCTTCCTACCCGTCATCATCATCACAGCCTCTGCTGCTACTGCTTCAATCCTTATTCGAACAACTCCTATGACTACTACTGCCTCCTCATCCTACTACTACTACTACTACTAGTACTACTACTACTAGTAGTACTACCGGCGAGCAACGATTTTCTTGTGTAGACAAGCTCCGGTGCCTGCCACCAACCCCCAACCCTAAGCGAAGAGTGGTAGTCATGAGAACACAACACAGAAATGGTGACCTTCTGCCGTCAGCAACATGAGGAGGAATAAGAGGAGGAGGAGGAGGAGGAGCAGGAGGAGCAGGAGGAGCAGGAGGCTTTCTGCTACATGCTGTGTTTTAGTATTACTAGTAGTAGTAGTGGTGGTAGTTGTAGTAGTGGTAGTAGGAGTAGTAGTAGTAGTAGTAGTAGTAGTAGCAGTTATACCTGCACGGCCTTCCACCCGATAGGTTGATTCGTGACCGGATCTGGATGGAAATCTCGTGGGACAACCTGCGCAGGGAGAACACCAACGATCAGTCAACAAACGGACGCAAGCTTGCATTCATACCAACAGCTCATAACAAACATTTCTCGTTGTCCCCATCATCATTGCTTGTGCCATACACAGGGTGAGATGGTGGTGGTGAGGGGGAAGGGGGGAGATTTGAGTGCGGGAAAGGGAAAAAAAAAAGGCCCCCAAGGCAAAGAGAGGCAGGGAAAGCCGATTCGTGCATGCAATAGCACGTAGTTGACGAAGCAAGGTAGATAATCTCAGAGCGCCGGTGAAAGCGAGAGGAATTTAATTTCATTGAGAAACTAGCTCTCATTTGGTTTTGAGTTCTCCGGTTATCATCGTTGATTATCACCCATCATCATCATCATCATCATCGTCGTCGTCATCATAGTCTCTCGATGCAACAATCCTTCCATAGGATGTGCTGAGCGATGCGACTCACAGGGGGGCAGGTAGTAGGGGGAGGGGGATAAAGTTGCTCTTATTACCCCAATGACTACTCCGAAGGTATTGGACATCAATCGGAACCGCTGCGGAGTAAAGAAGGTCTCAGTAACACTCATAGAGATAGGACGGGGCGGAGGGAGGGAAGGTGCTAAATCCTCCCACACAACGCTTACATAGAAGGTCGTGGTGATTGCTATCGTTACCTCTAGCTTGACCTCGAAGACGTGAATGCCTGTATTGGATTGAATGACGGTGTTGCCAACGACTGTGTGCCAGCAAGACGCCTTGGTCACAAGCTGCTTGTCATAACCATAACAAAGGAGGAACGATCGATCATCTTCGGATTAGTAGTACGCGGCGAGGTATATTGATCAACTATAAATATAGCGATGAGTTTACCCTTGCGCCGTTCTCCAACACGACGTTACGGTCAGCTGGATAGCAACAACAACAGCAGCAGCAACAACAACAGCAACAACAACAGCAGCAACAACAAAAAGAACGATGTTAATTGCCCTTTGATGGCCGCGGCAAGAACCGAAGGTTTGTTGGCATATTGCGTTATTTGTAGTAGTGGTAGTAGTAGTAGTAGTAGTAATACCTGCGGCCTTTCCAGCTGCTACTAGTTTCCATCCCCACCCTGCCACAGGCTCTCTCTTCTCTCTTTGTTGGTTTCCTGCAGATTCAAAATCGTGAAAAAAAGAACATCGAAGCTTCTTGCTGCTTGCTATGGCCCGATACAATTTACTGCTACTAATCGCTATGTTGTTGTATAACATTGGTACAGAAGTAAGCACGCGATCTATGGGAAAAATAGGGGTAAATGTAATCCTAACATATGCACCACCATACCACCCACTACTACCACCATCATCATCATCATCATCATCATCGTTGTCGTCGTCGTCCTCACCTTTTCTATCCATGTTGTCGAGGGGGGAGGAAACCGCACGCTGCTTTGGACCACTACATGATTGTGATGATGCGGCGAGTAGAAATAATAGTATTATTTGGCAAAAACATGGAGCAACACGACGAGGGCACAGCTGCAACTACTACTACTACTACTACTACTACTACTACTACGGCTGCTAATAATAATAATAATAATAATAATAATAATAACAGTATAACCACCATAGAATCGCTGTCTTAAGTGATAACGAGAAGGAGGAAAAGAGGAAAGAGTATTTGCAGGAAAGGAGATACAGACTAGCCCAGCTGCGAGAAACTCCCTGAAGGAGACTTGCAGGACAAACAAAACCACCCCTCTCCTTTCCTCCCTCTCTGTACCTCAGCAGCTTCGTAACGGGTGGGGAGTACAGGATCGTGGTTTGATTTTGGATGCAGCTTAAGGCGGGTCTGACCGCGACGCAGATGCCCTGATAATGGTGATAATGATGATGATGGTGGTGAATATGAGGATTATGAGGACTATGGTAACGATGAGGAGACGGAGAAGTATTGAAGCACAAAAAAAGACCATCATTTTTTTCCTCCTTCGAAACTCTTGTCCGTGTCTTCCAGGGCCCCTTATCGTTCCTCTACTACTACTACTCCTACAACTACTACAACTACTACTACTACTACTACTACTACTACTACCACTACTACTACTACTCTGAGTACTACCGTAAACGCTACTCCAAGAGGCCTACCGTTCTTGAAGAATTCCAACGTTCCTGATGGATAGAAAAGCAGAGTGAGGAAATGGACGATGAGAAAGAGTTGAGGAGGAGCAGCCATAAATGCTAAAGGAAAAAAAAAAAGGCCCCCAAGGCAAAGAGAGGCTGGGAAAGCCGATTCGTGCATGCAATAGCACGTAGTTGACGAAGCAAGGTAGATAATCTCAGAGCGCCGGTGAAAGCGAGAGGAATTTAATTTCATTGAGAAACTAGCTCTCATTTGGTTTTGAGTTCTCCGGTTATCATCGTTGATTATCACGCATCATCATCATCATCATCGTCGTCGTTATCACACACACACACACACACACACACACACACACATATAAAGCTGTGATGACTGACTGACTGACTGACTGCATGTTGTTACCGGCGTCCGTGTCCAACCGCACTCCCACTTTCTCTCCACGCACAAAGCCATCTCCTTGCACATACGGCAGCGCACCAGACTGGAAATGGTTGGGTATAATATCACGTCAAACTCACAGCAGCGGTTCATGCTAATGATGATGTGGATTGATTGATGATGACGACGACGACGACGACAAGGGTGACCTGATGAAGTTTTTGGCCAGTACCAGAGACTAACGACCATCCGGGCACCGCCTTGATACATACATGTCACATCTCAGTTGGTGTTTTGAATCTGTAACAGCCTCTTTCGGATTGAATAAAATGAAAGGAAGAGGTGATGATGATGAACCCGTTTCTACATCCTCATCATCATCATTATCATCATCATTTCGTAGGCGCAGGAGCAGCATCCATAATTTATTCCTCCTTTTCCTCTTCCTCCTCTCCTCACTCCTCCTCCGCAACGGTGTCGTATCCGTCGTCGTCGCATTTCTCTTACCTTCCATCCCACGGGCTGATTGCTTCCTGACCCTGTCTGCGTGTACGACGCAGGAACGACACCTGTGATGATACCACGGCAGAGCATATGCTACGATCACGATGATGCTGATACTAACACGATGTGTATGACATTTATGACTCACTCACACACACGTGCACACATTCGAACACGCCCGCAACAAGCAGCGTCAATGACTAACAACAACGTTTATCCTTACCCAGCACCACGCCAAAAGTATTCGATCGGAGATACAAGCGTGTGAGGAGTACCTAAGAGCAGAACAGAGCCCGGGGGGGCGGGGGAAAGATCAGGAGCAAATGTAAGCAAATCTCCCGCTTACTACGCAAGATGATGGGTACATACCTCCCATTCATAAGCGCCCGATCGAGGATGGAAGATTGTATCTCCGAACAATGTCCTCCATGAACTCGAACCTACAGGATGGCGAACACAACAACAACAACAACAACAACAACAACAACATTAATAATGAAGAACGATTTCTTCATAACCGATGAAAAGCTGTGTCCCAGAACAGCGCATCATCGTTTGTTTCGGGTTTCATTTGCACAGGAGGAGTTCTTTATTTGAAACTGTTCTATGATGCCACCAGGGCCAATTACACACACACAGAGAGAGAGAGAGAGAGAGAGCGAGAGAGAGAGAGAGAGAGAGCTACCCACCACTGTAGAGTCTATCATTTTATAAACCGGCGGTTGAAAGGCCAGAACATATCGCCACTGCTACTTCTTCTACTACGCTGTTTATTCATCATTATCGTCATCATCATGATCATCATCACCTCCTCTTGTCTCCTTGCCGTCCTTACTCACGGTGACATCACTGCCATTGGACGATGGGCGCTGCCACCGAAACTCGCGTTTACTCCGCCTACTACTGCTACTACTCTTAGCAGCAGCATCTGAAAAGGGGTTGATATCCTCAATTCCATTCCCACCCCCGACAAGACTTGATGACGAAGAGGAGGACTGATTGTTCTGGGGGTGGAATTCCAGATTCTTCCCGTCATCGAAGCTGGCGTTCAGGGACTTCGATGGGGAGGCGATCCTACTTCCGGATGACCCTTCTGAGTAGGGAGAACAACGAGAATATATATAAAATTTTACAAAAAAATCACCGTAATGATAGCATTCGACAGCAGCAAGTGGTGGGAGAGTGGGAATACGAATTGACGGTGGAGCGACAGGTTTGATAACAATCGAGGAGAAATGAGTGATTGGATGCCAACAAAAAACTGGTGGCGGCGACAAGTGGAGTGGATTTGTAGAACAAAGAAAACGTGGAGTCATTTTATCCACAACCACCGCAATCATCATCATCATCATCGCATCATTATTATTATCATCGCTATCATCATTATAATTTGGCTAGATGACCATTCATTCATCCACCCACTCACTCACTCTCACTCACCCCAAGATGCGGGTGCTTGCAATTTCGTCTCCTGCGTCTGTATGCAGGATAGTGCTGCACGAATTGGAACGCGGATACCTGATAAGTAGTAGTAGTAGTAGTTGTTGTTGTTGTAGTGGCAGTTGAAGATATAATTCAGTGTATGTACCATGGGAGAGGAGGGGGGGAGAGAAAGAGATATTGTGTGTGACGTGAGTATGTGCGTATCTGTACTTTCGAATGCAACTCCTAGATCCAAGCCGTTGCGATGGAAAGAAATGGTTCCTGCCGGATAACAATAACATGCCACAACACTCTACTGAGGTGCTTTCAATCGTTGCCAATGCGGACGAATAAATGAATGAATCGATGTGTCGTGCTGATGAGCGTGGCGGGAGGGAAGAGAACCTCTATTCGAGTCGTAAACGACGCCTACGCGGTCGCGTGACTGGAATTCGGGAGTTGGTACGCCACCTTTTTTTGTTTGATGAAGCAAAAATGAAGGAGATATATGCAATAGTAACACACTCACCCATCCGTACACACACACACACACACACACACACACAGACAGCACGCTCTTTTGGATCACTACTATTATCATGATAGTAACATTACTTGCTCTAGCACCACTGTATTAAGACACGACGATTGACTTCGCCAACCACCACCACCACCACCACCACTGCTACTTCTACTACTACTACTACTACTACTACTACCGGGATAGCTTCTGCCTGTGGACTTATGCAGCAACTCACCGGTACCCACAACCAGACCCCAGCCATCGACCTTGAATTAGCGAGTGTTAGGATGAGGATAAGGAGGAAGAGGGTTGTTCACGAATTCAATTAGATGTGTCGAAATAACGAGCGACACTGATGTTTCTCCCCTCTTAAAAGCCGCGCTATGGCACATTCGATTATAATCTTATTACCAGATACAACAAAAGTATTAGTACATAAAGTAGAAAGTACCTTTTTCCACCCAATGGGCTGGTTGCTCGAGGTGATGGCGGATTCGTTTGCAGGAACGACGCCGACGACGCATGCGAACACATTCTTCTCCTTGTCTATATTTGTCAGCGTGATTTCCCATGTATGGACGCCCGTGCCAGGCATAAATACCTGGTAAATTTAGAAGTAGAGGGAGAGGGGGGGGGGGGGGGGGGGAGGTGAAAATGGAAGGAAGTATAAATGACCGATATACGGCTGTGGAATCATGCCGAGTTATTTGGGAAAAGACATCATCGTTGCTAGACATCATCATCGTCGTCGTCATCATCATCATTAATTTGTATCATCATGCCCCAATCATCACATTTTTCTCATCGAAGATTTACTAAAACCTTGTCCCCGATGACAGTCACCCAGCCTCCCAAGCAACTCTGAGCCTGGTAACAACAAAAACAACAAAGCAACCATGAGAATGGGTGCAAACACTCAATAGGGGAAACACCGTATAATATGAATATATGTATATGCTTGCGTGTGTGCGTGTGTGTGTGTGTTTGATTTGTTATAAAAAAATGAGTTTAGCCCTCCAAGCGATTGGAGAGAGGGAAAAGAGGGTTTAACTCACCACTCGTCTATTGGCGTCTAATGTGATCCCAGACCTACATATTTGTCAAGAAGTACAAGTCACAACTTACACACATCTTGATGAAGGAGGAGGAGGAAGAGGAGGAGGGACATTGCAAAAAACTCTTAACATTATTCATCGCTTCGTGAAAGAAAGCCAATGTGTTTGCCGTCGTCGTCGTCGTCGTCGTCGTCGTCGTCGTCGTCCTGGGTGTTCTTCCTACCTAGTCGGCCGGCACCACGAAAAGCTGTTGCTCCCGCTACTAATGCTCGATCTTTTCAACTCCCGCTTGCTAGCTCCTCTTTCGGCGGCGGCTAGTTGTTTCACCACACGTTGAGGACCTCCGCTCCCTTTAACGTACATCCCATTCTCTAACCCATCACTGGAGGCGCGCGAGGAATCTGGATGCATCAGGGAGGCGGCTTGCTGCTGAATGCAAGACATGGCAGGCCGTACCGTTGACGCTATCCCACTGAACGCCTCGCCCAGTGACTTTCCATTGCTGCGAAGTAGTAAAGCGAGGACAAAAACAATTGTGTCAAAATTCGAGAGACTTTCTCAACACACGTCGTCGTTGTCGTCATCTTGCTTGTTGGCTGTATGTAGTAGCGCTATTTACTACCGGAAGAAGGCGATCGTGCCATGATCCATATCGAGAAGCACCCCTATGACATCGTTTTTCTTTATGAATGGGCCGAAGGTTGGACCGCTAGAGCTTTGGCCGCTAGAGCTTTGGCCGTATTCCAATGTCCCACCCTTGTGCAAGCTCTGTCCAGTGCCAATAACTAGGCCCCATCCAGCCACCTACACATATTTCGAGGAGTTTGGATGATGATGATGATGAAAGCATTCAGCTTCTTGTGAACACATACAAAGTCTTATATACACACGTACATACTAAAGTAGTAGTGGTGGTGGTAGTGCATGTGAGTCGATGTGACATATTGTATGTCTGCTGTTGTGTGAAATCGAGGTCAAAAAAGAAGTCAAAAATAGATTTTAAAAAAATATCGGGGGAAGGCAGTTGCAAAATAAGAGAACCTTTTGCCACCCAATTGGTTGATTCGCCTTACTAGAGAAAGGTCCTTCAGGGACCACGCCTAAATTATCCACGGAAGTTGTTAATAATCGATGAAAAGAAGAGGAGCTTCTTCTCTTAATTCTGACCTACAACCGCCGCGAAGGAGTTTTGTTTTAGGCTCACATGTGTGAACTTCAATTCCCAATACCACTTCCCAGAGTCAGGGGGGAACACCATGTCACCTGCAATTAGCGTCATTTAAGTAGGGAGAATACATATGATACAAATCACATGAAGATGATACACGTATTATATTAGATAATTGGGGACATTTCTACATCTTCCAACAACATTCTTCTGTGAGCCACTCCTTCCACCTTGAATTGTTTGCCAAGAACCGTGGTGAAACCAAGTCCTCAGTTTCGGGGTGTCCAGTTGGTATTTGCTTCCTTTCCTCTTGGGATCCCAATGGAATATGACGCGCTTAGTATCTTCGGGAATTTGAGCGTGGCTTCCACTAACTTCTTGTCGCAACCGCTTTTGTACAACTACAAGGCTTGCTACTTCCTTCCCAATACCTCGAATGCCGCACTCTTGCATTGTCTGATTATCATCTAATATTCTTCCTCGAAAAAGAATTGTCTGTTCGTCGGTCGCAATACTGAATTTGTCCGCAATCTGTTTCTTAACCATCCGGACGGTTGAATCAACAAGCACCCAAAGTTGACTCTGGCGCCCCGATAAATCATCGTGGTTTTCTTTCTCGATAACCTTGACATCGACCAAGACTGCACCCCCACTTCCCGGCCCAAACATTTGACTCGAGACTTACAAAATCTCCAGTTCCAAGGGGCAGAAAGTGGTTGAAGCAGAAGGTGAAAATGATCCCCAGAAACGATTCCCCTCAACTCTGTTACATTACATTAAGATTAGTCACGTTTGCCTCAAACTTGAAAAATAGTGACGCTCTGTATAGAGCTGCATCATACTATCTATTGTCAGACTGGATCGTGAACACGCCAACTATTGAAATGGAATTGGCGCAACGCTCGTGTGACACCGAAGTAGACATGTTTAATATAAAACTAGCGGACAATATTCACCCGTCCGCATTTTTCTGAAAATTGGCTACTAGAAGGGTGAAAAGCTTATAGTTTTTCTGTAGTAATAAGCTAATAAACAATGGATTAAAAAAAAAGAGTTGATCCTTCCATCTAAAATTCTTCTTCTGAGCGGGAAGTGGCCCCCCCGAGTTGTCCACATCCTTTTGATCTTAGTCATCCGAGGTTCCCCCGGACAAAATAAGAAACCCACCAAGACCAGGAAAAGTTTTTGAAAGGATGTAGGGAGAAAAGCAGCGACCTTCCTCGTATCAGAGGGGAATCGATCGTTTGAAGCCGATTGTGTCAAATTGGGCGCAGCCTGTCGCCCCTCAAAAGGTCAAAACCCCCGAAAGATCAGTAATTGGGGACATGCGTCATCACGGAACTGTTGTCGTATGCCTGAAAAGCAAACAACTCAGTATTTTTTTGGGAAAACCAATTGCAGGAGCCTTCTTTTCCACTGGGTTTTCTTGTATTTCCTGGGATTTCGACTGGTGAGACAGGACGGAATGAGGCAGCGATAAGCCTCAAAAGATCTCCAGTGCTTTTTTTGGTGTACGGGGATGGAAGATCATCATCGAGTGAACATCTAAGAAATTTAGACAATTGATGTAGGTATGTAGGTTGGCGTCAGCTGATTTGCGCGGGAATTTCCTTCTTTTTCATGGCGAGTTCTCGCCTTTCCGTGATTGAGAGAGCCTGATTCCGTTTAGATTAAAATTTCATGTGGAAACATCAGACTTCATGTTGTTGTTGGGCCCAATCGCAGCCATAGGGTGGTTGAACGAAGAAAGAAAGCAAGAGAATCTACCCTGCGGATACCCCTTCGCGACTTAACATGTGGAACATTAGTGGAATTTTACCAGTTTCACATGAGACAACAATTCTTCCATGACGGAGAGAAGGAACTCATGGGTATTCTTCTAGGCACATGTAGGAGTCGTAAATATGCCAGCCTAAAATTAAAGTATGGCAGAAAGGGTCGTGGTTTGGAAGGACTTACTATCAGATGTAACCGATGGAGTGAAAATTGACTGGATTTCGTTAAATGCTGATTCGAATTTGGAACTATCAAATCTGAACTTCTGCAATGGCGATGAGAGCTTGCAGCAGGACCACGCTTAGAGGTAACCTATGCAACCCTCCCTGTCTTTTGACCTCTTGGGTGACATTTTCGAACCAGTCACCTATATCATTCTTATTGACCAACACTCCACATTTGAGGATAATTTGGTAAACAACGATTATGCATGCTCGAAGAAAAGAGAACCCATCGACGCAACTTGCGGCTCTCTGTGCAAGGAGGCATAATATCGCTTTTATACCTTCTGAAGTGTGTTCGATTGAACATTTTGAATGGTCTTCTACTGACTACTGGCTCTTTGTTTTCACCACAGCCTTTTCTGGTTTAGCGTGGGCGCGATCAGTTGAGGCGAAGACGTCCTCATTAGCCCCCCCACTCTCCGTCTTCTCGACGTCGCTTTCCACATTCGGTTCCTGCTTTAGAGGCTTTGCTACAGGTTCTCACGTACAAAGCGCAAGGCCAACCTCGATAGAAACTGAAGAGGTACTTTGGAGGTGTTTCATGGTGCATAAATTTGATGGTAGGATAGTTCCGGTGAGGCAGCTATCACAGAATGATTAACGAGTACCCAAACGAATAGGTTGTAGCGGCTTTCATAGAACGAAAAGTTAATGAGGACTTGAGTGCGTCAGGCCGGATTGTGGCAATGGGAGAAGTTGCTGCAGAAGAAGGGGAGCAAGATGAGGTTTTTGATTCGCTATTTTCTGCATTTGACCAATGATTACTAATTACTAATGCTCAACAATTCTGAAATATTCAATCTACTGATATTATGATGCTCATATTGGTATGTCCTCCCCGGGATCAATGCTTAGAAGAATTCCGGTGGTAAGCCCAAGATATACTTCGATTTTCGATTTGCTGTATGATGAAGGTGATATGGCATGTGTGTTGTTTATCTACGTCAGGTGGAACAAGTGCTGCTATCGATCATGAAGGTGATGCTGAGGAGACCGTAGAGGAAGAGACCGACGCAGCCGATTTAAAACCAAGAGAAGTAATCCTCATCTTAAGACGATACGGATAGCATCATACTGTGCATGGAATCGTGAGGGTGCTGGCCTCTGGCACTAAAAACTTCCTGCTTTTTGTCGTTTGGGTAGGTAATGGCTCAGCTGGATCGTTACATTGTCGGTCAACGGGATGCGAAGAAAACCGTCGCTGTTGCATATCGTATACCATTCAAATTTGAGATAAACGATGGTCGCAAACCAGTCGTTTATGATTCGTTTTTTTCTTGCGAAGGTAACCGTTGGCGTCGCCACCGACTTCCCGAGGATCTTAAAGAAGAGGTAAAAAGGACTGACGATCCATGGGAACGACTTAATTTTGGTCTGATTCGGGCTTGCCTGTGTTAAGGTTATGCCCAAAAACATTTTAATGGTTGGGCCAACAGGAGTGGGGAAAACAGAGATTGCCAGGAGACTATCCAAGCTCTCCCAATCTCCATTCATCAAGGTTGAGGCAACCAAGTTTACAGAAATCGGGTAAATTATTCGATGGGACAAACGTCTCAGCAGAGTAACGAAGCGTGGATTTTTATGAGTGAGTTCCGAATGTCTGTCAGGTTCCATGGACGGGATGTAGACCAAATCATCAGAGATCTGGTAAATTTTATTGAAACAATCCAAAACCACTTGGGCCCTCTCCTTCTAACATGCCAGCCACAATTACGTTTCGCTTACCAGTATTCGTATAACTGATGTTTATTTTTATTTTACTGTTATCATCATCATCATCGTCACCACTACTAGGTGGAGGTTGCTATCAACATGACCAAGACGAAACTGAGAAAACGGCTCAAGAAGCAAATCGAAAAAACTGTGGAAGACAAGATTCTGAAAAGGTAGTGATTTCTTTCAATTTGTAGATGAATATTATGTAAATGCAACTTTGTGCGATAGCCTGGTGGGACAATCGAAGGGCGATATTCAAAAATGGAGGGAGCATCTCCGAAAGAAAGAGGTCCTCCGCACGCTCTATCTCTCTCTCTCTCGCACACACACACACACACACACACACACACACACAACACGCAACACACAACACAAGGATCACCACACAGCCAGCATTCCTATATTTGTTTATTTTACTCACTGATGCCTCCAAACACTACATACACGGAGCAGCTCGAAGACATGCAAATTGATTTCGAAGTCCAAATTAAAGAGCCGGAGCAGAACATGGAAACCATCGGTCAGTTACGATTTCTCAGACAAGACAAATCCTGCAACTAACAAGTTAACTGTAATTTCGTGATAGAAAATTTTCCCTCTTCACACTGAACTCGATCGTGCACTATCATCAAATGCTGTAAATATTAATCAGCTCAACATCTGGCAAAGTTCGGCAAATACTCCCAGGCACAGCGTCGGTAAGCGGATCAGCTTCCTTAAAATAGAGTGAAATCATTTCCAACATTATTGCTCATTGTTCCTTCTCTAAGTGGGAGCCGCCTTCATGTTATCCAGATGTAATTTTGCCTTTTGGTTTGCTTAGATCAGAGAAAAAGAAGATGCGCATCTCTGAAGCTCGGCCTCTTATTGAGGTTGACCCCCACACATAATCATTCTCGAGAGCATATATCCAGAGAACTGTGCTACGTGCTCTAGATTAGACATTTGATACTGACCACACGATCGTTTTGTTGTTGTGATTGCGATGCTGCCCCAGGAAATGGAGATGGAGAACCATATCAAGACCGAAGATGTGACCCAGGAAGCTATTCGAGTAAGCTCTTTCTTTTATGTTAGGGGTGATCATGGTATCAGGGATCCAGGCAAAACAAATGCAACAACACACAACCTTACATGTCGTCGTTTTATAATTAACATCACTGCCGGTGCATTCTTCCATTTTCACAGTCCGTGGAGCAAGACGGCATAGTATTCATAGACGAGATTGATAAAATCTGCACTTCCCCTGAAAATCGCCATTCTGGAGATGCATCTTCCGAAGGTCAGGAACAGCATTTTTTTTCTATATTTTTCATGCTTGGAATTATAACGCCCTTACTTGTCTCGCAACGTCTTCTGTAGGTGTGCAGCGTGACTTGCTACCAATCATAGAAGGCTGCACGATCAATACCAAGCACGGTACCCCCTAGAATTTAACATTCAAAACTCGTCGGCAGCAGCAGCAGCACATTGTAGCAAACTAGCTAAATCCTCCTCTATCCTTTATCGCAGGCAATGTTGCAACGGAGCACATCCTTTTTGTAGCGTCTGGCGCCTTCTCAGCATGCAAACCTTCCGACCTTTTAGCAGAACTGCAGGTGAGGATATCTTGATATCGATTAGTAGAGGTGATGGTGTTCGTGGTGGTGGTGCTGCTGCTACTGGTGGCGCAGGCAGAGGCCTTTTTAAGATGTATTGATGTGTTTCCCAAGCAATATTAGTTTCATTTCAATAATATTACAATTTCAGGGTCGATTGCCACTCAAGGTGGAGCTGAAGGGACTATCTCAGGAGGTACATATCCTTTTCCGAAACAATTTCCTCTTTGCTGTGTGCTTCGCTTTTCTTCCACTCCTTTTGCTTGAAATGTTGAGCTCCGTTCGCAATTTGCAGGATCTTTACCGGATTCTAACAGAGCCCGAGAACAACCTGATTCGGCAACAGGTCGCTCTCTCTATCTCTATCTTTTGTGCGTGCGTGTGCGTGTGTGTGCGTGTACAAGAGAGAGAGAGAGAGAGAGAGAGAGAGAGAGAGGAATTATTTGTTTCCAACTTAAAATCTCGGTAAATTCGTAAAGAAACTTTCTGATTGCAACCGCCTGGATCATGATATACGCATATTCCCGTATTCACAAACAGGATTTTTTTTTAAAAAATTAATATCTTGGAATCCATTGATATCAGGTGGAGCTGATGAAAACAGAGGGTGTTACGCTGGTATTTGAAGAAGAGGCTATCCGTGCCATCGCAAGAGTCTCTTCGGATCTCAATTCCTCTGTGGAAGATATTGGAGCACGTCGACTCCACACGGTGATGATGATGATGATGATGATGATGATGAGCCAATATGACCTGAACAGGTGCTGAAACGTCATAAAATCTCACCGTCATCAACTCTTTTTTTGGTTGTAGGTTATCGAACGAATTGTAGATGATATTAGTTTCGAAGCCCCAGAACGTTCAGGGGAGACTGTTACGTTCACTGCGGTAAAACCTTGAATATAAATGAGCCAAAAGATACTATTGATCTGAACACGGTGTTCCTTAACGTGCTTGTGTCTTACAGGACGACGTGAATAAGAGAGCAGAAATGATGATGGGAAGTGCGAACTTGAAGAAGTTCATCATCTAAGACAAGATCAAAGCTCCATACTGATATGGAAAAACATACCTTTTCCCGATGTTCCCTCTGTGATCTCCAGCGTACGATAGATACGTGAGTACTAAATCCGTTCATCCGTTCTAAATGGTTGTGATGATGGGACATTGTAAGTAAAATGGTGTAAATATATTACGTATGCAAAGAACTCCCGGCACGCTTTCTACTTATAGCTTGCTAGCTTGTGTCATGATAGAGCATCACCAGCGCGTGATGTATTGTAAGATTAAGTGGGTGTGAATCGAATGTGTGTGCGCACATCAATCCCCATGCACGGTCTTTACGCTACCCGAGTCTAGTAGTAGCTACGGTGCAACTGAATGGCCATTTAGCCATGCTAGCATGTCTAGACATCTAGACATGCCAGTATGCTAGGATGTGCGGATGCAACTAAGACAGATAAGATTCATGCAGATAACGTAGCTGTGCTACGCGAAGTGTCCACTTGGATGATGCATACACTTCTCTAGTTCTTGCCATGCGTTTGTCACTGCGGCTGACATGTTGTGTAAGAGGAGGAGGGAAAATATCCGGTTGTAACAATGAAAAATTGAAATTCTAGAACACAATGAAATTTGATCATGTTTGTTCATTGTCCTCATAGCATGCACAGTGAGTTACGTGGTTGCAAATGCAGCTACAAAATGGTCCTGTATGCACACATTTGTGCACATTATTTGTCTAATGCAAACAATCTAATGAAGTCCCTCATCAATTGAAGGGGGTTCACTGGCTAAACTAGCCAAATTCTGCTGCCATTGACTTGTCGTGAGCATCATAGCAATGCAAATCCAGCAGCCTCGTGCAGAACGTTGCGAATGTCGTCATGTCGCGATTTGCGATGTGCAATTTCCCAAACAACGACAAGATTCTCATTTGTACTGGTAGTTGGTAGAACATCAACAACTCTCCTAACATCCTTTAGCTGGCCCTACTCATCTTCCCTCCTTTCGATGTAAACATATTAGATGCTCGATCTGCCTCAGCTGTGTGTTAAACGGAAAATTCCGCGACGTGATGTGAGGTGTGCACATGCATGGATCGACATGTAGCCATGCTAGCCATTCATGCACACCACGCTAGCACGCAAACGCGCGCACTGCACGTGATGTCACACTGCAGAATGTTGCATGATGCATGCACGTGCTCGCATCGTGGAAGGCTAGATGGTAGCAAAGTGTGTTTGTTCATGCACAGTCGTCACTGCGACACCCGACCCACAACATCTAGACATGCAGGGTGGGGATGTGAAAAAGTTTTTCATCATTGCATGCACTCACCATGGCCATGCTGGCATATGACAACACATGCATGTGCTGTGTCCACAGTTGTGCAGATCGATGTGACTTGCTAACAATGAACATCGCCACATCATATTGCATGTGTCTGTGGGCAATATGCAACGCACAAACCGTGAACAGCAGCCTGCGGAGTGTGCCTTATTGTTGCTACCTTGCTGCTGGCAAGCAAGGTCTAATGCTTAAGCTAGCAAGTGCAACGCACATTTTATGTGCAGCTAGGCTAGGTTCGTACATCACACGGCACTGCGCCGCGTATGGACTGTGATTGAAGGTACAGAAAAAAGAAGTCAACAGTGGCAAGACTAGAAGAGCTCACGCTCTACCTGCTGTACGGCCTTATATCTCATACACACCTTAGGTATCTAAAACATATGGAAATGCTTTGCTACCGCGCATGTGCACGGCACGTGACTACTGCTGGCAACAATATTTTCTTCTTAATACAAAAGTTGAGAATAATGCAATAAATGTTCAAGACCTTCAACACAACTTGCGCACGACTAACAAAGCGGAACTCGGGGATGGGAAATGGATTTTAGTAGCTTTGTTTTCGCGCTTTTCAGTCATGATGGGCCATCATCAAAGACAGTAGTTCACTTTGCACAAGGACCCCCGAAATTGCTGCTTCATTTGTTATTAAATTTCTGTAGGGCTGCCAGCTTTACTCTGGCTCCTTTTGATTTTCAGTCTCAGCACTCGCTTCAGCTGCCCGAGATTCTCTATTTCGTGAATCGCAACAGTCAACTCTACATCATGGCAAGTTGAAAATAGATGGGGCTTGCCTTTCTGCAGCAGCTTTTGCCTCTTCCTCAGCCTTTCGTGCTTCCGCTTTGGCCGCTGCATCAGCAGGGTTGCTAGATACCTATTAATCGGACAATCGGCCATATCAGAAAAAAGAAGCCTCCTGTTCTTTCTCTCACTTTGTCTGCTTGTATCTCTGGGGTGTGTGATTAATTACCTGGACAAACGCTGGACGGACGAGCTGTTCCCCGATCGTGAAACCAGCACGCAAGACCTGAAGCATATAGGCATCATTATTACTGTGTCGTCAGAATGAGGGGAACGAGGAGGAGAATGATGATGATGATGATGATGATTATGATGATATAATGATAATGCAGCGGCCTGCAGCACCAACGAAGGCTATACGAAGAAATGTTTTGTGGGATCAGTCGCAGGTTTTCTACAAGATTTCGTCAACCTTATATGCCTAAACACGCATTTACAATCACACTACCTTAACGATGACGCCATCTGGGTACTCCTCGGTTTCTATGAGGTCCGTGGCTTGATGGTAGGTGGGATCGAATTCCTCGCCCTCGTTGCCCACCCTCTCCAAGCCTTAGAAGATGAAAATGATGATGATGATGGAGAAGAAAAAGAGGAAGCAGCAGCAGCAGCGGAAATAAATTATTTTGTATATATGATTCGAATCGTTTCAATAATCACAAAAGGCGGAATAAACGCGAAGAGATAGCAGAAGGCAGATAGGCGCTTAATTTAATTCCAGAACCCCTTTCATTATATCGACTATATTCATGCTCCTTCCTTCCTCTTTTACCATAGTCCAGCTTTGTAAATACGACGCAAAATGGCAGAATAATACTACCTTCCGACTCGAATATCTGGATCATCTGGTGGTAAAGAGACCTAGAGTAGTGGACGACCGACAACAACAATGACTATCACGAACACAAACGACTACATCGTAGCACAATGTGAAGATGGTTTTATTTTGACGGGTAAGGCAGTAGAAGCACCTGTACGCCTGATCGATCTCTTCCTCTCCAGGTGTCTGTGGTTGAATCGTATCGAATGCAATGAAGAATGCGTCTATCATAGGGAGGAGCTTCCGAACAGCGGCCTGGAGCAGCAGGGAGAGGAGGAAAGAGAAGGTGCAGGGGGGTGGTGAATAATGGACGAGCAATGTACAAATCCTAGATGATGATGATGATGATGATAATGATGATGGTGGTGATGATGATGAGGATGAAGACGATAAAAGCTACGAGGTTGCAAACCCCTACTGCGTAGCAAGGCACAAATATTCAAATATTCAATAGCAGCAGTACAGCTTAAATGACTGAAAATACCCCTTTTCCATCGATCATAGCCATTTCCTTTTCTCTATCCGTGCGCTTCTTATAAGCGCTGAAGTCATTCATCACACGGGTGTATGCGTCTTGAACCTATACAGTAGGTAGTAGCAGTAGCAGTAGCAGGACGGTCACATCCCATCAACGACAAAGATGAGCAGAGATTCGTCCACGAAACAAAAGAGAGGAGGAGGAGGAGCCTGCAACAGGGGGGGGAATGAACTAATACGGCTTGTTGTGAGCTCAGGAGCGAATCACCAGTCGCATACATGAGTGCTATTCAGCAACCCTGATCGGCTGGCAGGATGGAATGATTTGTCGGGCTATGACACACCTTTGCGACTTGTGCAGCGTAGGTTTCTGCTTTGGCAGCCTCGGAAGCTCTGATCTCTTTGATCTGAGCGAGTTCCTGCTGGGCCTCATCGAGCTGACTTGCCACCCCGTCGGCCACCAGCTCACCGACAGCATTCCACTGCCGCACGATGGTATTCGGGATCACGCCCTGCATTGCAATCACATCAATGTATTATGAGCTGCTCATGTAATCGCAGCGGGGGGGGGGGGGGGGGGGCATGCGTGCTTTCATCTTCGACTTGCTCATCTTTTCGTGAGTTTGAGGTGTACATATTGCTGTTTATTCACTAACCGCATTCCAGTAGGGACTGTTGTCTCGAATGCGTAATGCGGACTCTAGGGAGTCGGCTTTTACCACCCAAACGCCGGTCAGAGCCTCTTGGCTCTCGAAACTTCCTGATGCTACGATTAGCCTACAGCAGTGCGGAAAGACAACCACGAGAATCACCACAAGAGGGTACACATTTATACATCGCTGCGGTCCTTTATCGATACTCTTTCAAGAAATCTGATTGGAAACTACTGTGCAATACTACACTCTTATGTTACATCAAGATTTCGTCCTACCCTTTATCCATGAGATCCTTCAGATAAGCTTCTTGCTCCTTCTGCAAGTCCGGCGAATTGGCTAGAGTTTCTGGCATGGTTTGCGCCGACTCAGCCATTTCGATAACTGCAAACAACTTTTGTGTCGGAAGAGTTGTTTGCTCCTCTCCTTCATGGCCTTCCGCGGTTGAATCGCTGGATTCTTCGTCTGATAGTTGACACAAGGCGTAGTAAAATCACTTGCGACCAATCTTATTCAAAACGGCCTACTACGCTCACCTGCATGATGGGGCTCTTCAGTATTAATGTCTTCTTTGACTTCCTCTGCCCTTCTTTGAAAGATAAAGCGTGGTTGCTGCTGCTGCGGCAGTCCAAGTTGACACGGAGACCTTTTAATGGAACAACGAACGAGGTCTCAGGAAATTTGTTGCATGTATTTGTCGCATAGAGAGAGAGAGAGAGAGAGAGAGAGAGAGAGAGAGAGAGAGAAAGAGAGAGAGGGGGGGGGAGAGAGAGAGAGAAGGGTCGGAACCTTGTGAACGAGTTGGGAGACAGGAGACCACTTATCGGTTGAGTCTTATGAGGTTGCAGGGCCCGTGTTCGAGCCTGCATTCGTCGCGTGACACCACCGAATCCCCTTCTCAGAGTATGAGCTGATGAGACTGAGGATCGACCAGTGACTCCGATGCTGTCACAATTACATGAGCATCTTATACAAATTTATCGTTCCCTTCGGAGCCACTAAATAGATTCTATCAATTGCTGCGGGACAATCACATTATACGTAACGAGCAGAGCGACTACAACAACGTAACGCTCTGACCGATAGGAAAAACAAACTTAAGTTCGCAAACGGAATGTAGACCCCAGTCGATCATAACTTGATAATTTCCTCTCCTTTCATCGAGTACCCATACGGCGAAACACGCAAATTGAAAATGGCAATCAATCAGCACCTGAAAAATAACGAGGCCAAAAGCAGGCAGATGGCCCGTACTGGAGCATACTGTAGGCGCATTTGCAGGCGTTTGATCAGCCCGTGCGTACTTGGCAGCAATCAAGGATATGTGAATACAGATATGAGGACGGCGGGGGATGCCGAAGCTCAGTTGTGCCTGGTCGCAACCCAACCCAAACAAAACAAATACTACCCACCAAAAAAGCGCCGGGGAGATAAAATTGGATGTCGTAAGGAAAGAATGCCATTCGTTCGAAACTTTTTTACAGTTTTATCGAGTCCTTAAATTGATTGTCGCCGAGGACAAATCCTCGAAGATTTTTGGTTTTTTGTTTCGTAACAAGATTTTTCTGGTGTTTTCCCCGGCTGGTCAGTGATCAGAGCGAAAATTGGCGTTCTCCATTCGTGCTCGCTCGTCTTCTTCTTCTTCTTCTTCTTCTCACAATTGCTTTCTTTCTTTCTTTTTCTCCAGTGCGGCAATCAGCGCATTCAGTGATGTAGAATTCGTGCAACGTTTTTTGAAATTCTTCTCCTCCGTTCTTCTTCCTCTCCATCACTTTCTTTGGTGATCTTGCTGTTTTTGGAGAGAAAGTGGATGAGTTCTCAAGCCACCCACGTGTGCATCGGCACAAGGATCATTGTGCATGGCAGCTCTTCGATCAGTGACCTCGACCAACGCAAGGACAGCAAGACCCAGATCTCAGCCGCATCAAACTGACAGGCTGCGCCCTGCTAGCCTGCCTGCTAGCTGGCTAACGCACAGCCTGCGCGGAGGCCAGCTGGCTGCAAAGCACGTGCATCTCGAAAGGCGCCACAACAATCAAAATCGCACACACATCAACGCGTTGAGAGACTCTCGCACGCATGTCATGTGTGTGCCATGCAGACATTCACGTTTGCATGACTGGCCGATGAGCAACGCGCTGCATGTGCACACACAAGACACATTGCACAGCTACACAAGGATGACCATTGGACAAATTTAATTGATTGATTACATCCATCTTGCAAGACACCGAGTTCGCCTATCAGATATTTGGATCTGTGCGCAGATACAACCTGTGCTGTCATCAACATGTGCACACGATCTGCTGCTGCGATAGCTTTCGCTTAATGAAAATACCAGCCTGATGCTCAAAAGCGCACAGCTGGACAGTGCTACTCTCTAACGAACCATTCCTCACCATTGGAAAGCTTACCTTCGTTCTTGCCCTCCTCATAGACACGTTTCTTGGTATCCTTCAGTGTGTACACATGTTCAACATGCCCCCGTCGCCACGTAGTAGCCATGAATTGGGCGTGCCATTTGTATAACGCTCCTGGGCTAATGCTGATCTCGTTAACTACGACACCTTCTAAATCCCCTGGTCTTACAAATATGTCCACTCGCACCTGATCCGCGAGCATTGATCTGCAGACCTTCTCAGCGAGCTTATATGCTCGCTCCAAATGGCCCTCCTCCTTCAACCATTGGACCTTCTTATTTTGTGCAGGGTCAGTCACAGGTGCATGGGCGATTTTGGAGAAAAGTGAGGTATCCCAGCGCTCTATTGTTCCATCACGCAGGGCATATGCCTCATAGTCACAGATGTTCGCGAGGTACGCGCGTCCCCACAGAACTTCAATCTTGAGCTCTACGGGGGCTCTCTCCGTGAAGCCCACGCTGTCGCCGTAGGGGCCAGCGTAGGAGGTTTGGATGAGGAACCGAGGCTGCAAAGTGTCGAGAATCTTCTTTGCATCGTTAGACCACGCACGTGCATCATCATTCGGTCGCTGTTCCCACTTGCCTGAAACTGGAAAGTAGCGGCACAATCATACATCAAACGGGGAGACGAAATTTGGCATCATCATCGGAAGAATATCTCGAAGTTCAACAACAATAAATCCAGGAAGATCAATACATGAAGTTCAACAACGATAAATCCAGGAAGATCAATACATACCCCATGCCTTGAGTTTTTCAAATCTCAGAGGGTCTGCGAGGTCCTCCCTCTTAATGATGCGACGACCTGCGTCGTCTCCTTGCGTAAGATGGCAAGACTTAAGCCATAGAGGGAATTGATGCTTGTTTATCTCCCTACGTAACTCCTCAAGATAATCCAGCAGCGTTTGCTGTAAAGAAGAATTATGTACGATACAACATTAGGCACGCAACGTAAGTGCTGGAAGATGCGGGTGAGAATACGAGAAAACCTTGTCTGTCCACATTCCAAGAAGGGGCACAAAAGGTAAGTTGTTCCTCTGGAGAAACCCGTACATCTCGCATTTATCTTTTTCGACCTAAGATGGAAGTGACATCAGCGGTGTGTTTCACGAGCTTGCACATGGCGTCGGATAGCCGCTTCCATGGATTAGAAAAATCTATGCATGATCTTGCCTTGAAATCATCGTATCCGGATGTCTTTAGCTGATCAACCATTCCTTTCATTCGACCTACGACCATATCTTGCCAGGTTTCCTGTAACACCACAATATCCATTCTGACTCAGTGGAAGCTCTACTCATGAATGCTGCCAGTCAAGAACAACATTTTCAATTCACGAACCTTTCCCGTTAAATCCTTCTGTGAAGATGCCCAGTAAGGGTGGAGGGTTGTCTCCCGCATCGCCTTTTCCAGCAATGGTTTTTGCGACTCAAAGTAATTCCTTGCACTCAGGTAGCTGCTGTAGCCCCCCAGGAAGAGACGAGCGGTCTGTAACTCTGGCGTGTGCTTGATCTTGGCAAGCCATGCGCTGAAATCAGAGGGAGAGTTCGCTACAATTGCAGCGATCGTGGAAACCTGATGCAACCCCAAGTACAAATCCGTTATAACAGTCGAATCGATTTTGGGTAAATGCAATCTCGCTTCTTTTCTCGAAAATATTAATAGTGGAAGTATGAATACCAAAATGTAAAGGATGGCGATGCCCCCAAGGTTCAGGACCCACCAGAGGGCAGTTCGGGTCATAAGCCACCTTTGCAGAGACTTGAGATACTTCGCCCGCCTAAAATTCAATGAGGAACGAATGTCAGATGAGAGTAAAAATTAAGTATGTGCTCGCTTGCTCTTTTCGCGCAAAGGTCAAACGAAAACTACCTCCGCGGCGAGGTGCAGAACAGCAAGCTCGACTTCATGATAATTTAATCTTGCAAATCCTTCTAATCAGTCCGTCGATTCTACTTTCCCTCAACTTCGATTTTAGGCCTCTGGATTCGTCATCGTCATCGTCATCGTTTTCGTCATCGTTTTTGCGCTAGTAGTCGGTCGCCATTTTTTCTCTCGTGGCTTTTTGGTTAAAGTATTTTCCGGGTGATGTGGATGTCGCAGGTGCTAAATGAGTCCCGTTTTACTTATTTCATAAACCGAAACTTTGAGCAATTCCAAATTGATTAAATAGGATATGTTCATAGAAAGCGACAACTCATTTAACAGACATTACTTAGATAATGCCATGGTTTCTGTTTGCAGCTTCCTTCTCATGTGTCTTGATAAGACAAAAACTAGTCCCGATTCCTCCCCCGCCCTCCTGCGGCTCTCTCTCCTGCAGTTGTGCTGTCCCTCGGCATGGTGAGAAGAAACTATGATTCAGGAGACCGGAATTCTATAGGAATCTCTAGCGAGCATGAAAACGAAGCCGACGACGCTGGGACCGACGAGGAACTCCTGTCTGAAGGGCGATCATCGGTTGAAATGCGACGAATTGAGCAACTGGGGATGCCGTCCGGCATTCCGGACGAGTTGAATGCACGATCCCAGCTGGATCCTAAGGTATGATGGATTGCAAGGAGAGAACAACCATAGAGTGGAAAAGGGGGAAATTGTATGATGTTTTGCAGCTTCAGACTTAACGGCGTCGTCATGAACGATATGATATGTTGCTGGATCCCCCCCCCCCCCCCTGTAATACCAAAGGAACCGTGGTCAGATTCAGAACGGCGGCGAGAGCGTAGCCGGTTGATCTAAACACACTGAGATATTTCGATGCGAATCAAAGTTTAGAACCTCCTGACGTACAAAGGGCAGGCAAAGATGTTGGCCCTGCGACCATAATTACGTTTCCTAACCTTTCTTGCAGCGCCATTCGAGGGTTTCTATTCCTCAACCTGACTCTGTTCGGAGGCATTCAGATATTCCCTTCCAACTTGCACAGGTGGCGATTTCCCTTATATTTACAGAGACATCAAGCTGATCGCGATGTAAATGTGTCCCTTTTCAGGGCATACGAAGACGGCGACACGTCGTACTATTTGCCATGGTGAGTGAGAATGGGATCGAGAATCGTCCAGACAACGAGAGACTTTAATGTTTGATCTCTTCATGGTTCTAGGTATCTCGCGCATTTCATTGCTGTGGGGCTTTGGATCAGATTAGTATTCGGTAACAACAGCGTACAGAAGTAGCAGTGATGTTTTGGTGGTGGTGGAGAGTATCTTCTGAGCATTATCGTTTATGATGGAGGCAACCGACGGCGTGCGCATGTTTATGATTTCTTTGCAAATATATGATACAGCTACTTTGCACCCATTCCTTTAAGATGAAAGAGTTAAGACTTCCAGTAGCAGTATGCAATAGACAAACAACTACAGTAATCTGCTATTGCCTCACCTAAATATCATCAACAAACCAAAAGGTGCGAGGGGCTTTCTTCCACGTGGCGGAGCAGGTGAATAGAACACAGCAACAATTTATAAGAATACGTTGAATGTTGGATTCCGAAGCTGAGACTGGTGTTTTGTTTTTGTCCACTTGAGACAAAGTCATCACCGGTGTTTCCAGTTTCGTCAGCATTTTTTAGAAATAATAACGTATCCCCAATCGCCTGACGCCCTTTATGTTTTCTTGCCCTTTGAAGATATCGAGAGAGTATACGCCCGAGAACCTCCGAAAGGTGCGAATAAGTTGTGGTCGTTAATTTCAGTAATATTAGTGGTAACGGTAGCAGTTGTTTGTTATTGTTGTACAAGTCTTTTGGAAAGGCTACAATTCTCAATGTAGAGATTTTCTCGAATGTTATGGGTGTAGCGAGAACATCGATATTATTTAAATCTGCGACACGCCAATTTTCGCTCAACAACAGAATCATCGGTGATCTCAGTACCGTACATACGTAAGTGTGAAAATCTACTGACAGCGCGAAAAGCAACTTTAAGATGCCATTTTGACCTAACTTTCATGATCAGGAACTGCCTTCTGCAAAGAATGCCAAATTATCAAGCCCTTTGTAATAACGATCTCCTCTTTGCGCTAACCCCCCGCCCTCCGAAAAAAAGAAAACGAGAGAGATATTGTGCAAAGACTGTACGCAATTTGGAAATTGGCGATTTGACGAGTGACGGGGGGGAAGGCAGCAAACTGTCGTTTTCGATAAATGTGACTTATTTTTGTTGTTAGTAAATACTTGTTTGACGAAGAAGCTCATGGCATTCTGAATCCACAGTTGCGGCTTGGTTATTGGCGCACACCATCATCATCATCATCACCTCTCTTTCTCCTCATCAGCGGTCAAAGCATTGCTACAGATGCAATCGGTGTGTCTGTAAATTCGATCACCACTGGTAATACCTGTCCCCGATCGTGCGCATAGCCATGCGTGCATATGAAAATCTATCGGGGAAGGAGGGGGGGATTGTGCATCTTTAATATGCGGCCTTCCTTCCATAGCAATAGGCGTTTGCTGCATAGAGAAAGAAGAAGACTCACCTGACGTTCGATGTTCATCTCCTGCCGCCATTTATCCTGTGGTCGTTGTTGTTGCTGCTGCTTGTGTTGTCGCCTATTAATGTGGTGTTGTTGTTGTTGTTTTGTGGGTGCTGCTCATTTCCGATCGCAGCCCATTTCTATCAACCTGCATCGGAGCCACCAATAGGTAGTGCCACAGCACTAAGTAGAAGAAGAAGAAGAAGAAGAAGAAGAAGAAGAACCCTTTTTGTACACTCGTCCCACTGAAATCCCTCCCCCCGCCCCACCCCCCCTCCCTGTAGTCACCTGTCATTTATTCTCACAGCTGTTGTTTGGCCAGACATATATTCTGGTGGTGGTTGTTAATGGAGTCGCTGGCTATGACCAAGTATGCAGTAAAGAAGAATAAGAAGAATAAAAAGAAAATGGACGAGGAGGAGGAGGAGGAGGAGGAGAGGGGCCTTGATAATGATGATGATGATCATCATCATCATTATCATCTCTACGATTATCCTCGTTACCACCTTTGAAGATATTCGCATGTAGATCTGCTGTTCTATCTCCATACATCGTTCTGACCACTCGGTCGCGTGTTTGTGGTTGTGGTTTGTTTGTGTGTGCGGTTGTGTGCGTGTGTGCGTGCGTGTCGCCTCTTCCCTCCGTCATACATGCCCGCTGGCAGATGCGTCCGTATAGTCATGTCCATGGACGATGGTAGTAACATGACACAGAAGAAGAAGAAGAAGAATGATGATGTTGATCTTGATGAGGAGGAGGAGAAGGAGGCGATGATATTGCTAATCATATGATGATTTGCCTCACTGCTTTAATTTGCATTGCATTATCACCCTTCGAGCCGTCGTACTGACAATGATGCGGTAAAGCTGATTGCCTTCCATCACTTCCAGGTCCTTCTCACATCGTGTGGCTGCTGCGTTTGGTGTTGACCCTGGAGGCATTCTTCTACACATGTAAATAACCAAAACGGCATCAATTCAAAAATGGACGATTTTCTCCTCGACTACAACATATATATATATATATATATATATATATATATGAGATGGATCTTTACCGTCGTATCTTTTTTGTCCCTGTTGTTTGCGTCTGTTTATCATGGCCCCTGCTCCACTCATACGACCATGATCCTATCCCCCCCCCCCCCCCCACCCCCCCTACAAGGCTATGTTGTTGGAATGCTGGTGCTGCAGTCCTGTCTGATCTCCTTCGGATGCCTTCAGGTAGAAGGAAACAGCAAATAAGAAGAACAAGTTAGTTGGGAAATATGATGGTGATGATGGTGATGATAAGGGGATACGGATATACTCGTCGATAAAGATGGGTATACTGTCGGAATGGTGCTGATATGACGCAACTTTCTTGCATTGGGGTTCTTTGGTGCTACCTTCTTAATACCTCCCAATCATATGATTTTATCCCCCCCCGCTTTCTCCTCCTCCTCCTCTACTGGATATCACATGATTGCAAACTCTCAGTGGGATCTGGCAAAGCTGCTAAGGCTTAGAGCTTTCTTTGCGAAGAGAAAACGGCAGGAGCGTCAGTCGGGGGGCGGGACAACAAGCACGAACCCGACCCTCTTGAAGCTGCTCTTTTCCGATTTAGCTTGCCAGAACAACATGGTCATCGTAAATCCTGTGGAAGTAGTAGTAGTAGTAGTAGTAGTAGTAGTAGAAGCAGCAGCAGTAGTTGTTGTAGTATTGATGATGATGGTGATGATGATGATTTGTAGATGCTTGCACATTGACCCCTCCTCGAAACTGCTGTCTCACAATGGCAGTAGGAAAATTAGCCATGAAATAGCAGCGGTGAGGGAAGAAAGTGCCATCGGTTACACATCTTGCCACATCCTACTGTTTGCTACCGCTGCTGCTGGTTGCTGCTCCACACCGTTCTAAATCGGAAGGCGAGCAGTAGAAGTAGGCGTATATGATGGAGGGTTTGGTTGTTGCTCTTGTCTAGGGACTGGTGACGAATTGGCTGCATATGTGTCTGGGGCATGTGCCCTCATACACTCGCCTGGCAAACCCCGGTGCAATATCTATACATATGTGTATATATTATACATATATATATATATATATATATATATATATATATGACATTCTCACTAGGAGGCATCGTGCTTGTAGTAATTGTAGTAGGAGTAGTAGAAGTGATATGATTATGCTAGATATTATAATATATATATATATATATATATATATATTTTCGTATATTTTCGCCTTGATTTAAGTTCCCGTTGTCGCCGCTGCCGCCGCTGCTGCTGCTGATACTGCGACCGTTCTCTATCTCAGCAAGGCCGAATCTGGACCATTTCCTTCCCCGCCTCAAATCACGCTGTAGTATCGACGTCGTTGTCTTCCATTTTCCACTCAGTTGATTTTAGATATTTATTGATCTCTATTAGTGCTTTTATTTTATGGCCAACCAAAGCCCTGAGAGTGAAGGAAATTTTTCCTGAGAATCCACTTCTCTAGCCTAACGTTGTCAGGTTGAGATTTTACTCGTTCTCCGAAAATCTGATGTGGCGTGGTGGATTTATTAGGGGAAAAAGAGGGGCGTTGTGGCAGCGCCCATGCACATGGTCAGCAAGCCTGCAACCATGGTGAGAATGAAAAAGGAGGACAATTGCTCCCTTTGCAAGCACCTCACCCACGACCGTATTCCACATAGGTTGGCGAGCGGACATCCCGAAGAACGAAGGGGAACAAGAGACTCGAAGGCCGCCTTGGTTGATGGCTTTAGAATTCATAATTTATAATGTGCATCAGATAATATTATAAATGTACATAATATTATATATATATATATATATATATGTATATATATATATTGTATTATATTTATATATGTGAGTATTGAACTTGCTGTCCAACTCTGTCTCCGTTCCTAACACATATTCACCGCGTCTTGGGATGCTCACTGTTTATGGATATTGTAGGATGGTTTTCATTCGAAGCCCTGGCGAGGATTCCAGCCCAGAGAACAAGAGTATACGCATTCTATTCATCTCGTGAGGCACTTGACAACTTACATATAAATATATATTTTGTGTCTATATCTAGGCCAGGGTACGCGACAAGCGGTAATACTGCAAAACTTTCGATCACACTATTCGCAGCACATTGCTTTTTGGTTCCTAAAATGTGGTAGTGAGGGAAGCATGTTCGTGGCAGCTACTCATTGTGTATGATTTGTTTCAGATCGTTGAAATTCCCCCAGATCTCAAGGACGTCATTTGAACAACTCACCTTCGCAATGATGTTCGATGGAGCATGGTGATGTTTTTGCTTGTAGGTTGTGTCAATGTGTGGCATGGCATGTTGTGCTTACCTGCTGTCTTTTACTGATGGTGATGAACTTTGCACTTAGATCCGCAGATGCGTCTAGACGAAGTGCGACATCTTGCATGCATTCGACTTTCAAAATTGAAAAAAACTTGTTGCTTTTTCATGATGAGCATGATGGACAAAGTGATGTCACGTGCAGTGTGTGCATGGTGTTGCGTGTCTGTGATGAGTGCCATGCTCACAATGGATGAAGTGATGTCATGCACATTGCATGTGCATGGCATCACGTGTCCACAATGAGCTACAACTTTCAGCTGACAATGGAGCGTTCATTCGCGCCGGCCATGCTAGGCATGCATGGTGTGCACAAATGTCGCTCGTGTATGATAGACATGCAATATGACATATACACATTACACATGCCACATTGCTGTGTCCATCATGAGTGCCAAAGTGTGGCTTCTGTTGCATGCATCCACATGCTGCTGTGCCAGCATGGTTGGATGGTGCGCACAGACTCATCTGCTAGTCATGGTTGGACTGTCACTTGTGATCTGCGCACATTCACAGCAGACGTGCAGATGTGCACACAAGCATGTTTGGTGCGATCTAGCGATTCATGGCGTGCGCGTGCATCGATGGCAATCATTCAATCACGTGCGTGATGCTTGTCTGCCAGAGACACGTGCACAACATCGGCTGCAGCCACACTGTGCTGGCTGCCACAACGCACACATGAATGCCCAATTGCACACTTGCAGCTTGGCACCAGCCAGAGCATCACAAACGCAAAAGGTCGAACAACACTGTGACACATCATTGCACTGCACCACACACGTGCGTGCGCCCACATGCACCAATTTTTGGCCTGTCCTGTTCGGCTAGCTCCCGATCATCATCAGAGTGCATCATCCGCAACAGTAAGGTGTGCAAGGCCGTGAGCAAGAACAAACAACAACAACGGGCGGATGAACCGGCACAACTCAGCTTGCTGTAATTGCTGCGATGCACGCAGAGCTTGATTCGATTCTTTTCATTTTGTGTGTCGAAAAAGACGTACTCCAGATGACACGTGTCAAAATCATTGTCGCAGGATTAAAACAGCCATGATTTGTGGAATTATGTGGCACGTGCCTCTGGCTTGTCGCGAGTACTGCCGTTATTTTCCGCGTGCTCCCCACCCTCGCTAAGCTCATCAAATTCCAACCAGCTTTACTGTAGATGCAAGGCCTCCTTGTTGTGCTTCTGGCAACACTCCACACCGCTCAATGTTGGAAACTGCCGCCATTGGCCACCGATGGTCGCCCCACCGCTCGCAGCGATGCCTCTGATAAAGAGACACCATCATCGCATGTCATCAAGGTTAGATATTTTGCATTAGTGAACCCTCCACTGCCAATGAATTAATTTGTGCGCAATGCAGTTGACTGACCTAAATTGGGGAGACACAAATAAAGGTAGACCCAACATTTCAAAGCACTTGATGCAGAGATGTACCAACCTCACACATTTATAAATATTTACACGTGTATATATTATATATCGAAACCGGTAGTGCTCCGTAACCCAAAGAGGGAGACATCTGATCGTTGCATATGCTAATAACTTGATATTTGTGATTTCGTAAGGCTACCAAAAACCATGGCTGATAATTTTTTGTCCAAGGTGGGAGGCAGAATGTATACGTTTTTCATTTTTCTTGGATTTGATCCTTTTCCAACTCCACACAGTTCCAACTCTAAATGCGTAAAGATGGCACATATTTGGCCCGCGACTGCTAAAATATTGCACGAGCAGGTAATTTACTGGCTGGCTCGTCAGTTTTAGCTGGTTACTTGCTTCAGACATGTGAAATAAATGTTTGTCTGTGTTTAATACTACTAGGTGAACGTAGCCTATGTTGATACAGATCACTACAGGCTGGGATCGCAGCTGGTTTATTAACGCCACCTGTGATACAAATTATGTCGTCCTAAACAGTATTACTGTGATATTAGTCATCTAAAACTCACATATCTACATCGTTAGCTCGGGATGAAGAGAATACCGCACTTTGTCTATATGAAGGACGGTCAATACGCTTGGAAAAGGTGCGTTGATGACACCCGAATAATCTTTTGTTCGCATGCTACTTCTCTCCTCCCCCCTCCTAAAATTAAGGACGCAAAAAATCCAAGTCCTGACTGTCTCATTTACCATGACATCATCGATTTTAGGAAATCGATATCAAACCATGTGGAGCTCATAAACTGGGCTCTCGCTGGGGCCAAAGAGGCCCCGTTCAAAAGAGTGCCTTCGCCCCCGGGGATAGTTTCCATATTTTTGGTGGCGATATGGACGTACGTTTGACTTTTATATTATCACAATATGACAATATTTAAGTGTTTTACTTAATGTTTAATCTTTTATTTTTTTAACGTGAAAATGCTACTTCGTTAGTGAATTCATTAAAGTGGGCGAGATACTGAAGAAATCGCCATTCTCAGCAGCCTTGCTCCTTCTCACTGGAGGTACTGATTATATTAATGATGGCTGTGAGTATTTTCATCTAAAAAAACCTGATGATACACGAACAAACAAAGAAATGCTAGCATTGTAGAAAAGAAGAGTTTAATGCATTCCCTTCCCTAAACAAGTTGACAAAATTATTGTTTAACTTGAGATAACGCTCAATACGCGAGAATCGAGGGAATAGCCTAACCACGTTTATGCATCGACTCAGGGCTCTTTGGAGTCATCATTGGAATATCAATAAATGGAAATACCGGTACCAATACAACATGAAACCTTTTCGAAAATCAGAGTGAAGGGATTGCTACTGTATCTCGCACTTTCCACCGACATAATCCACCATTTCTTTTCCAATGTGTCGACGGTAAGATATCTATCAAATCATGAGTTGTTGTAACATGTGACAATAGGAACAGAAAAATTAAAGAGGCAGGCGTCTGCTCAGGCTAAGAAAGATAATTAGATAAATGAAATACATCTTACGACGCACTATGTCACGGTCTACTATGAGCATCGAAGTGCGACAGGACGTAGCGTGTCGGGCAGCACACACTCTAGACAACCATTTTGATATATTGACACGCCACACATCGATGTCTGGGCTTGTGCATCCACATTTAGGCACGATGTAGTGCATAGACGAACAATGCATATCAATGTGCAGCCTGTTCGTGCTGACTAGGAGATGCTGATAGGTAGACACATGATGGGAGACACCACACCGTTAGGCCGGGCTAGTGGGCGCGGTGCGCACCGCAAATTTGTAGCAACGATGACTAGATAACAAGCATGTCGCCACACACATCACTAGATCATCAAGTCGGCGTGTGCTAGTGTGGTGGCGTGCGATGCGACGCTCATCTGCCTCTGGTTGAACAGGCGCCACATATCACGCGCGATGTGGTGGAGTATCCTAGCTAGCTAGGGTGGCAATTGTCTAGATCGCATGATTCAGATGATGCCTGCCTAGCTACTGTGAACTGATGCAACTTTGGAACTCTAGAACTGCATGTGATCAGCGCCATGTGTGTGCGTGCTAGCGTGAGTCATCGCAGCGCTAGCTAGCTCACAACTCCGTCAAATCCGGCAACGACGACTGGGGTTTGCACAAACTGTGCTTTGCGCGCGCGGCCTGCTAGCCTGGCGCGCTCAATCGTTGCAATCATTGCGACATTGGAAGCACGCTGGAGCCTTTTGAAGTTCAAATTTGATTTTTTTTCGAATTTCAGCTTCAAAACCTCACACCGCTTTTCAACGCCTCTAGCTAGCTAGGCCTGCTAGCACAATCGCCGAACCGTGCCCAAGGAACGTTCCAGCACGGGCACGGAGAACGTGAGGAAGTCTCTGCATTGTCACGTGAACCTGCGAGCACGCAAACGTTGAACTCCACCGTGTGCACACCTGAGACCTTTCCAGGCGGGTTGGTGAAATCAGAGAGCCAAGCAAGGAGAGCACCACCGAAAACTCTGTTGAAACGAGCAATTTCAACACAACGTTGCGTGATTCCGTGGTGCCTGACGACGTGGACAAACCGCACTCGCATCGTCCAACAAGAAGTGCAAAAGTTGATCGTGGAGTCATGCCAGCATGAACAGAGAAGCAACTGACGTCGATGGCAATGTGATGGAAACTTTGACACAGTGACGAAACGTGAACTTTCGATGGGTGTGCAATTGAACTTTGCACGTTCATCGTTCCAGCATTGCCATCGTGGAACGTCACGCCAGCACGGCCAAGTGGGATTCCTTTGTCTGTTGTGAATTGTGGACGTCGTTGCAATTGATTTCAACGATGATTCTGATTGCCAGCTGGGAGAAACGTCTTGTGTGATGCACGATGATGAGTGCTGCAGGTTTTGATGTGTCTGCCAGTCTGACATGATTGGGTGTGATTCACCTTTGGACACAGCTAGACAGACGACAATGGTTTTTGGTCGTGAGCACACCCAACTAGCACGTGCACGTTGTTGCGTGCAACTGCGGGGCATTGGCACTTTCTTGCTTTGTCAAACTTTGCAACTTTGACCATGAACTGTTGCAACCATGTGAGTCACACACCAAAAAGCCGTGCAGCGTGGTCCATCCCAGGCTGCGCATCACAATCCACGATTGACTCCAGAGCTGCACTGCAATCTGCAAGCCTATAGCTAGCTAGCTAGCTCTGCAGAGTTGGACAATGAAAGTTCTGAGGTGTTGATGAGTGATTGCTAAATTGTGGGAAGGATGATGCCAAACACAAGACGCACAATGACTACGTGCTTCAGCCCTTCACAACGTGTACACAGCTATCTAGCTGCACATGTGTTGCCGCAAATTTTTGGTTTGCTTCCTCGAATGTACATTAGGTAGATAGGCAATGAATTGCTTTGTGCTAATGCGTCAATGTGGAACTCATATTGATATTATTAACGTCTAGTCATGCTAGCAACGTACATATCCGAATTGAACGGAGGGATCTATTCAGCTCCATCACTGACACGTGTGATTCTTTCTCATTGTATTAAATTCTTACAGTATGTTTCCATGAAGCTTAATTCACGGATCAGTCATTCATATACTGTGCTTCAAATGCTATACCTGCTATACACGGTGAGAAACAGCATCAGAAGGCTTGAGGAAGGGCTCCACCTCATTATCGTTATCTTCGACGACCTTCTTGATCGCCGCCTTCTTCGCCTTCTTCTTCTGTTTCTCGTTGTACTTAATAGCTGTGTAAAATCCGAAACCAGCAACGGTGACTGCAATACCCAAATGAAGCATAGTGGAAGCTTCAGTGTTGAAGATCAAAAGGGACACGTAGATGGTGAGCGCCTGAGTGAAGATGTCAGCGGCGGTTTTGGTCAGAGCGCTAGCGTGCTTGACCACCATATTTATGGAATATGCACGGAGGCCTCCCATTATAGAAACGAGGATAAGGAATCCCCATGCAATTGCAGATGTCCTTTGTGGCCAGCTGGCTACCTCGAAAATTTCACCGTTTGCAACTGTCCACGGAGCGAGAATGGGCACCATGAAGAGGTCAAGCCAGAAGAGGAAGGATACCATACCCATATCCTTTCGGACAGAGCGAACGACCTTCTCAAGGTACACTACCTTTAAAGCAGACATTAGAACTCCTGCAGTCATGTAAATAAGTCCCATGACTGTAATATCAGCACCGCTGGACCCCTTGAGGCACAGCATAGGGCCAAGCGTGAGGGGGATTAGAGCGACGTAGATAAGTTTGTTATGGGACTTTCCCAGAATCACACGCTCGAAAACGATCACGAAAACAGGAAGGGTTGCCCGAAGAGCTTGTTGAAGCGCGACGGAGAGCATGTTCAATGCAAGATTCTGGAATGCCATTCCCAGGGCTGTCATAACGGTGACCACAGCAAAGGACCACAGTTTGTCAGACTTAGGAGCAGCGTACGAGGCCATACCAGTTCCCCAAAGGCCCGCGATTGCAGTGTCAGTGACAAGGCAGGACATTCCAGAAAGGATGATCGGATAGCCAAAATCCACTTGCTTGAAGGCTGCCTTGGTCAAAATAGTCTTCGAAGCAGCAATGCCAATGAGGAAGACAACGGAGAAGATTGCCATGGAATTTTCCATAATTTTCTCGATCATACCGCTTTGATGTGTTCTAACGATAATGTCATCGTTCTTCTTTTCTATTTGAGGTGCGGTAGGCATCGTAGACGTGGAAGTTTGAGAGGGGTAGACGGGGAGGGATGGACTCTGATGGACCTAAATTTAAGAGATAACTAGCTAGACAAGAAACCAACCTTAAAGCAGATTCGTCGGTTCTATTTTGGATAAGCGACAACATATTGAGGTTGTCGATAAATAAACTAACAGACGATTCCACCGCATTATTACCGAATTCCGGGATTTATTGCCAAAGGAAGGCAAAAAATTAAGAAAGCATATCTCCTTTCCAACTTGTACAAACTGCTTCGAATGGGGGAAAACATCCTAGGTTTCGATTGTCGCATGGAGAAAAGGCAAACCGTCGCTGCAAGCGATGGGTCTGAGACCAAAGCAATGGTGAGGGAGTTGATATTCCTTTAGACACAGAGCTGCATCTCATCCAGAGCGATTATCAGTTGACAATTCAAAAACGCCTTCCTTCTTCCCTCGAAGACATCGAAATTAGGTCGAAGGAACCAATGCATGCGCCCTTCTACTGTGTTTTAATCCTCAGTTTCGTTGTCGCAGCTGCAGAATGAAAGGAAAAGAAGCTGCAGGTCTTCTGGCTGGGGAACACCAACATCATTTCGTCGGCCAGATTAATCCTTTAGCCGGCAGCTGGTGTGAAGCAGAAGAGGGCGGTGAGAGGATAGATTAGAGAGGATGAGAGTGCTGAGAAGAAGAGGAAACATCTAGATTTTCCATCAACAATATTCCTTCAAGTTCATGCTCCCACTGATTTTCCAAAAATATTTCGAACGAATCACAAATCACTAAACCCGTCATTTTTTAAATGCAGTAAATGCACCCTGATGCATATACATATGAATAACATACATGTATGTATGTATGTGTGTGTGTGTGTGTGTATATATATATATATATATATATATATATATACATGTGTGTGTGTGTGTGTGTGTGTGTGTGTGGAAACATGTGCCAGTTGATCTTAAACCATCGATCCGAAAAAGACCTCATTGATCGAGCAGCTGTGTGTGCAAATGTCTAAAATGTGCATAGAAAAGGTGTAGGAGCGCTCCTGTCACCAATTCAACATGATTATACGGCGAAGAGGCAGATGTTCAGTAGCATGGCTCACACACAACTAGTTGTAGGAGAGCAAAACGTTGATTCGAATCATCAAATGAGCGATGAAACTTTGATCTGCCCAAGAGCAATCACACATTACGTGTGTTGTGGTTCCTTCTGTAAGAGCATTAACACGCACACCAATCTATGGACACCTGCGGCTATGCGCACGACTCTGTGACTGTTACAATTCAACGAGCAGACGCTACGTACATGCATTACTTGTCTGCTGGAAAACATTTACATCCGTCATGCACAGTGCGTACGTGGCTAGCACTAGAGCAGGCATAGGCATGGTGCCATGTCGTGAGTGTCGTGATCATCATCAAGAAATATTACGTGTGGCTTACTAGCATGGCTGAGAAATGCAATCTAGCTAGCTAGCAGGACCGAATTGCAAGTTTGCAGGGACAACAATCTAGCAATGACCGTCTAGCCGTGCGAGCCACCATGCTAGCATGAAACCATGCAACACGCGTGTTTGAAGATTCCCAACAGACATGGCATTCGCACACAACACTTTGCATTAGAACTTGATGCAACTCTTAAAATTATAGATGGTTGCCATATCACGGCGGAACATTTGGGGATCATCTCTTTTGTGATCTTTTCATGAATCAAATTCCTCAGTTAAATCTTGCTACGAGTTCACCCCGTCCATCATCCGACCTAGCGATGCTGCCGTGTGAACGAATGATGTACGCGTGTAGTGTTCGTTCAATTATGTCTGATATCATCGCGCCCATGCAGCGTCTACACCTTTTGATGAAGAACACGTGCAATTTTTTCGTTTTAACAGTTTAAGTGCTTACAGATAAATAATGAATTAAAAGAACTCTTCCGCAGGTAGCAGATTGCCACTAAATGTGTATGTCGTAAGACAACAGTGCTGTGTGCTGTATAATCATGACAATATTTATGAATAATTGTAGTAATAGTAATAGTAGTAGTAGTAGTAGTAGTAGTAGTAGGAGTCATTCTGAGATCACAAGCGATCTCCCTGATGATGAATCAGGAGAAAACAACTAGGGTTTGGCGTGAAGAAGGAAGAATAGTCCAGCGCGCAAACGGTATATAAGTGTTGTTTCATCTAAGCAGCCACTCTTGGCGGAACTTCGAAATTCCAGGCTATTTTACCCCCTAACTCCTGAGCCTCCTTGTCGTCGATTTTCTCTTGCACACCGATGTACCTGAAAAATGAACCATCACATGTCTTACAATCATCATCCATGACATACACTCACGCCCTGCAGCTAGCTATGCAGTACTTACTCACCGGTCAACGACTCCAGCATTCTTGAGAGGGTAGAGATGTAAGAGATTCCAGAAGGGCGTTCCCCATTTGGTGTGGTTATACAACACCTGATCATCATCATCAACATTATCATCATCGCCACCATCATAGTAGGCCATTGTTCATAAAGAAATCTTCTAATCGTTCGTTAGCTTCAGTCGTTATAGTTTTCATGATAACGATAATGATGACAATGGATGATGGATGATGATAAGGACAACCTTGTTATTTTTTCAGCAGTTGAATCTACCTACTACTACCACTACTACTACCACTACTACTACTACAGCTGCTGCTGCTGCTGTACCGTGTGGTGCTCCTCGCCGTTTTCAATTGCTTCGCGGAGGGCCTGATGGGGAAAGTTGAAAGTTGTCGTAATGAGGGTGATGCCCGTCAAATTCATGGAAATGATGACGATGATGATTGAAGCTGATGATGGAGAGAAGAATGGAAAGAAACAACATCGTCGTCTCATCTTCCAAGGAAATCACTTTCAACAAAGGATATCACATACACACACACATACACACTCACACACACACACACACACACACACACACACACACATACGCACAAATATGCTGAATACAAGTGTGTTCATTGACCTGGATGGCTAGAGGGTCGGTTCTGTTCACACCCTTGGCGTCCCTGACAACACAAAAGAATGACAACATCAATAACATCATCATCATCATCATACATATCGCAAGAATCAGACAACCACCAACTTCAGCAGCAATTAGAAGTCCGTTATAATCATTTCTATCGTTGCTTCATTTGAAAGCAACTCAGGGAACGTCCACCGCCGCCACCACCATCACCACCACCTTTGAAGAAAGTTGCAGTTCACTCCGCACACTTCGTAGAGGCTGCGAGATGACAGCAGGAGAGACAGGAGCCAGAAACACAATTATTGTCAGCAACGACCATTCATATCGTCGCTATTACAGTAACATTCGAAGTCATTGGTTTTTGCAAGATCGGGGAGAGTCATCAGCGTTGGAAAACGGGGAGAAATGCAACTTACTCCACTGAACAGGAGGGGGAGGAGGATGAAGTTTTGAATTTAATTAGTTTCGCTCCCGCATATACCTGTAGCCTGTCATCTGCAGGAACTTCTCGCTGCAAGACTGGATGACACCGTACTTGTCCGTCACACAGAATGCTACCTTCTTCCCGGAGACGATTGCCTAATGGCAGCGTTATCATCATCATCACATCAACAAATCACGCCGGAACCGACAATACCGATTGTCATGTCATTCTCAATATGGATAATGAGATAAACGGGGAGAACAGATGACGGCGGCATGAGCGATAAAAATGTTGATGATGGCGAACGTCACAACGACGAGGGGTGGTGCCGAACGGGTGATAATGTTACCCTTGGATTGACTTGAAGTTCCTTCGATATGATCTGGCGGAACCCTGTGCGGCTCTTTTCCCGCCCGACCTGCTCCTCCACTAAGAAAGACCCGCCATGACTCCACTGAAACTTGCGGTCGGTCACCTGTGGCAGGGCGATAAATCGCCAATATCAGCGTGTCGCATGCGAAGATTCGGGAGGCAGGAGGGAGGCGGGGGGAGAGGGAGGAATGAGGGGAGGGGAGGGAGGGAGAGGGTTTCACTTACAAATCTGGCCTTGGCATCGAAGTGCCTCTCCTTTCTGCCGTTATTCTCTAACACCTCCTGCACGCTAGCAAGCTTCTGCTTATTCTTTAGTGAGCCTATCACGACGACGAGAGATCAAACGTGCAAGCAACCAAACAACAGCAACAACCAGCTATGGTAGCAATAATAGTAGGGGTAGGGCAGGAGGATATAACACACACACACACACACACACACACACACACATGCTTGCTTTTGCCTGAGCCACAGTCTCAGGCTCATCGTTATCGTTATGACTGTTACTGGGTTTAATTCCTGCACCATCATTCCTCCCACTCCCCCCCACCTTGGATGTATGAGATCAATTCGTTCTCCTCCGGTAATTCAAGCGCTTTGAGCACAGGGAGAAGGACCCCGGATACGTATTCCTGCACGATTGGACCGGATGCTGTTAGCGCACTTGGAACTTTAGTCGACTTACAGTTCTCGGGACTTCCAGGCTTGTAGATCTGGATGGTGGGGGGACACGGGGAACGGGGAACGGGGAACGGGGGGGGAGGGGGAGGAGGGGGGACGAGCACACACAGTCGTACATCAACGCAACTAATGAGTCCTCCATCCATCCCTCTCTGCAGTTTACACGGTGGAGACGATATGTAAATATCACATATCACACACAGCTGGCTGCAGCTGCCTCAGTACCTCAAAATCTTCTGCTACTACCCATACATACATGCACCGAGAGCGTACCAGGGTCTCAGCGACGTTCATGTCGTCCAGTTGCGTACTGGGGTACATCCATTTTAGGCCAAGTTGGATAGAAGCCTAAGGGGGGGGGGGACGAGGAGGAGGAGGAGGAGGAGGAACAACAGAAAGGGGGGGAATGCAGTTAAGTATTCGCAAATACCACGCGCATTGTGTAAGACTGGGTTTGCCGCTTTGGAGGTTGGAGAGCCGTGACAGCAGAATACTATCTAAATAATGAAACTTGTGATGATAAAAACGACCAGGATCGCTCCCAGAAGGTTCGGAAACCATATGCAGAAGTCGCCGAGGGCAAATCCGTAAATCAGCCACATCGCAGCGTTTGCAAGACTGCACCATGCGAGCCTGGATGCGTTTTGAAACAAAGAATACGACGGTCACTCATGATGATGATGATGTTGGCAGACAAAGAAGCATGGTGATACTCTCCATAATCTCTCACTATCATGCCCCCATCGTCGACGAAACACCACCTCACACCACCACGAGTTTCTGGTTGCCTGAGGCTAAACTGCTACGGATCTTCCCTACCGAGCATCTAAGCACGAAGAATTTTTCTTCGCGATGACGTTCTGAGCTTCGAGGAGGGGTGAACCATAGAACGCGATGAGGAACGCCATGCTGAAGTTCGCGATCACGTATTGCGTCATCTAAACAAGAGGAGAATGCCGATTATGGCAGCAATGTGGAGATCAGTCAGTCAAGTCAGGACAGGATGGAGGGGTTGTTCACTTTGTTCTTCGTCGCAGTATCAGCAGTAGTAGAGTGAAGAACAATACCTGCTCATTCTTCATGAAGATTGCAAGTAGAGCTGCTAGCAGTGGGAAGGCAAGAGCATACCCATATACCAGATGCCGCACCTACGGGTAATGGGTGACAAACATAAATTTCCTTTCGATGAGGAAGACAGACCCATCTTCTGTAACATGAATTTCTTTTTCTATCAATAATAAAATCCCCATCTTCTCTACTTCCTTTCGGAACTATTAGAGTGTTGGTTAGGGTGGGTTGCGTGCTGCCCTACCACTCTCCTGTGGTCCTTGTTTTGTGATACATCGAACGCCGATATTGTGTAGTATAATCCCATTACCTGTGGTGATGATTGTGATAGTGATAGTGATGATGATGATGATGACAATGGTGGCAATGGTGACAAGAGTTGAATATTCGTGAGAAATCACGCTATGGAATGGAATGAGGAGGAGAAAATCAGCCATTTCGTCATCAAGTGGCGACTGTTATACACTTCAAGAACATATAACATACCACTCCCGGGAGATTTCCGATGAAGACGAAAGCATCCTTGATGATGAAAGAGTACGCAACCCAGTTGGTAGCGTTCGCGAACATCGCAGGGTAAGGAGCAGGATTTGTTGTCAAGGCCTGTTATTGCAAATATTGATTATAATTGTGAAGTAGAAGTAAACTTACAGTATCTCAAGAATGAAGGTAAAATAGCGCTGTGTATCAAAAAAGGCAGCGCCAGGCACTAGTCTCTTTATTGTCTTTGTTCCCTCAACGTTTCGAAGTCTTGCCACTCCTAGTTGTTACTCGTCACCTTGATTTCTTTGGCCTTACGAATAGCTGCTAAGGGGGCGAAGGCAAGCAGGGTGGCTAGCACCGTTCCAATGGTAGGACAAATAGTCTTCTTCATAGCATATGCGCCATCAAACTTGTATCCGAATAGGGTGATTCTAGAGCCATCCCTGTCGTAGATAACGAATGGTGAGGGCTCTGGTTGCAGAGCTTCTTGTTGAGTGGGGAACGTTCCGTGAAAGAGGCCGCCGTTGCTGCTGCCCTTCACTGGAAGGGGGACAGGATCTGGAATCTCAGGAATATCCCCCGGCGCACCAGTGTAGATTGAAACAGTGATGCAGAGGATGAGAGAAATTGCCACCGATGTGGACACCAAAGTCCCTTGCGGAATCGGGCCTCTCCGCCGGACGACACTACAGGTTCCGCCATCTTTCTTCGCGAGGAGTGGCGTACGAATGCCCACCGAATTTTCCACAGTAATCTGAGGCATATCTTCCTCCCTTCTGTTGCCTATAAGAAGAAGGAGAAGGAGGAGGAGGAGGAGGAGGAGGAGGAGGAGGAGGAGGAGGAAAGTAAGTGATTCATATTCCCGGATCTGATACTCATCATACCCCTTCTTCTTGATGGAGATCTCATCCTTCTCACACCACTCTCTCCCCCCCATTCCCCTCTTCCCCCCCCCCTTCCTTCTCTTGGTATCTAATCCCCGCCTGCTCTCCCCTCTTTCTCTCTCCCCCCTACTCTCCGGTATGCCGAAGTGGCACGGTCACCACCGAACAGGGTTTACTTGTCAGCAAGCGTTGTGAGTAGGCGGCTATCCTTATCGGTTTGGCAGAAAGTGCTGTGAATTCGAAGAAAAACCTCCTCCAATCGCACCCATGCGACTTGGGACTCGCCCTCGACCACGTCTGTCCTAATCTTTCCGTACCAACAAATTCTCCTTTTTTATCTTCTTTTTTTCGTTGCCATGACTGCAGGATCTTTTGGTCCTGCGACAAGACTGGAAGGGTGATGACCAATATATATGCTTGCGACAACATGTTCAGTCTGCAGCTTTCAAGGATCCCCATGCATTTTTGCCTCCTCCAAGAGCAGATTCCTGCTTGGGGTCAGGGACAGGGTTGTCGGGGTTGGTTCATTGCACCAGGGGTTCTTGGACGCTAAAAACTCTCCTCGGGCGTTGATTTCGGGGTCTGTGAAGAGGGCGGTGCCACCAATCATTAAAAACACGTGCTTCGTTCATTCACATCGCTCAATCTAGCAATGATCAGCGTCGGACACCAAGCAACAAACACGCTGGCACGGTCGTTGGATTCGATCGACGACACGAAGGCGTCGTCGTCGTCGTCGTTTGTTCTTCCTCGGACGAAATGAACCTGTCACTCTCCTCGTTAGTCTCATTGTTTGGCGAAAGTGTGTGCATTTTTTGCTCGCCAAGTGATTGCAGTGAACGCCAGATCGACCAGCAGAACGTGCTGCGCTGGCCAGCTGGCTAGGTTGTTACCTGGGCTCCAGGACTGACAAACCAACAAGCAATAACCTGGTCAATGGCTGATATGACACAGCATGCGATTGATGGGCGCCATCCATGCGTGAAAATGACAATGACCACAGAACAGCTGCAGCTGTGAGTGCATGCTTGCATTGCAGTGCTGCGCGCGAGCAGGCGAGCAGGATCATCTGCAGTCATGCATGATCACAGACTGACTCGTCTAGACGTCGTGCAGTGATGACGTCCAACTAGACGCACGTTGTCATGCTAGCATGGGCCAGGCCGCACACTGATGACGACAACACTCGCTAGTGTGCGCACAGGCCTGGAGGCAAGCAATGATCGCAGCAGAACGAGCTAGCAGCTGGAGAAGTTGGAAGCTAGCTAGCTAGACCAGCTAGCCAGCAGGCCTAGCTAGTTAGAGGCATCAAATGAAGACACGAAAAAGGTGCACTCTCGCTCCACACCCATGCTAGATGGACACAGCAGGCCGCTAGGCAGGTATGCGCTGCGCCATGTTGATCCACGTACACGTTACACACCCTGCTAGCCAGACAAATCTAGATGCACACATGCATGCAATGAGAAAATGACACATCACCCATGCGCACACATGCTAGCATGATTGAGGAGTATAGAAGCATGGTGACGATGACGTCTCGATGCCTGCTGCAATGAATGTGCACATGTAGCTTACTTTGCATTGTGTTGCGCTTCGTCTATTCTTCGACAGAGAAAGCGTAGAATGATATCATCCTATGAATCATTTTGTTGATGATCTGCCACTCATAAGGTCCTTTTCAATGGAGAACACCGCATACACTGCAGTGTATCCTTGAACATGAGCTCTATTGCTACGACGACTGCTTGGTCCAATTTCTCCGCCGGCAAATATGCCATTGATAGGAGCAGGGCCAACCTGATCCCAATACTGCTGTGACTCAAAGTGCCTTTCGAGGTGAAATTCTTCTCCCCGACCGCAGCAAGTGAAAAGGAGGCTTCCAATTACCTCTTTACCTGCATCATGCAGGGACTTTTTTGTGCGTACCAGTGCTGACTTGACGTCCTTACTACGACATGTGATGCAGTCGAAATCAACACGGCCAGCAATGCACATAAGTGCACAGCGCTCTTTAGTTATTGTGATAGTGTCTCCATGACCCCCAAAAATTTCTTCCCTGGTAGAGATACCCCCACACACTTTTGCAAGAGGTTGTACCTGTCGCAATGTTCCCAAAAAACATTCGATACCCTCTGCCGAAAACTGTGGGGGTACACAAAGAACAAAGCCTTTCCAAGTGGTGACTGTTTTGCTAGCCTTTACGAGTAGGTTACTAACATGCTTGAGATCAGCTTGAAGGTCCTCTTCCGACAAGAAAATCGTCTTTATGGTCGAGTCGGGGATGAAACCCCAGGTCAATGCTGCTGCCCCGGAAAGACAGTCTCCTTCTTCTTCTTCTTCTTCTTCTTCTTCAATTTCGATTGTACCAGACCCTGCTTCGTTCACTCCGAGGACACCAACATTGTAGCACCCGAAAATCGACGCATTGGGAAACCTTTCTGCAATTTTGGACGGTGTTACCGAGGTATTTCTCTGGAGAAACGCACATACGATGTTTGGGGGCTCTTTTTGCTCTAGATTATACTTCTTAGAGTTGTTTAACCCTTTCGCAGTTCTCACAGCTTCATCAAGTCGGCCCGTAGTAATGATCCCGGAGAAGTGAGGAAACTGCTGCCTTCTTTTGCCAAGCGTATTAAAGACCTGACAAGTAGCTTTTACTCTTGATGCGGATCTATTATCCAAGAAGTTCAGAACTTTATTTATAAGCTGCAAATCCAACCTCACAGTGAGTGAGGAAGTGGTATCAAGGCCTTGAGGTAAATTTCTACTTCTTTTGGGGGGAGATGGTAGCAGTTCCCCAAGCTCTTTTTTGTTATCGTTTCCATTGTTCGAACCCATTTGATTGTCCATTTCAACGGCCACAGCAGTTCTTTTCTTGGCCATTCTGGGTAAGAAATAAGGACCTTTAGAAATTATATGCAACTATTTGTTACGCCGAATCGAAAGAGTACGGCATTCCGCTCCTCATTCCCTCACTGGTTCGAAGCTTCGAAGTCAAGATCGTAGAGGCGATTGTCGAAGTTCCTCCTCATACTTATCCAAAGCAAACAAAAAGGATAAATGGCATAGTTCTTGGATCAACGACATGCTAATTGATCATAAATATCTGATATTACTAAGAACTTGGTGTCAATATCTCAGGGGAGTCTCTCGGGATGTACCGGCTTGCTTAGGAAGGACTAAGGAAGTGGAATCTGTATTCCTATCTTGTCAAATTTAGAGTATCCACGGTCTGTTGGAACTCGAACCCGGGAAATCTGGGCATTTTTACTTAGAAATGGTATGCATTTTGGTGTTTCGGAACCGAAAGACGGTCTCTTTGTCAGGCTCTATTACAACCCTGCCTCCGTGTGCTTGCATAACTCGAAGTGGCCTCTCGCTTGTGTCCAGAAATCGAAAGCAAAATTGTGAGCAACCTTTTTGACTTGTTCCAGCGACCATAAAGGCTTTCTTTTTACACAAAAACTACTCACATCTTGACAGCATCGTAGCCTTACTGACATTTCATGTTGATTTTGTTTCATGTATCGTGTCGAAGAATAAGTTTCACCATGGCAGAAGAAAGCAAGACATCCCCGAAAGTTTTGGTAATCAATGACATAGAACCTAGCCACCTTTTTCGAACGTGTACGTTCCTCCTCCCCCTTCCTCTCCAACGCATTCTATCTTTTGTTCAGATTGTATACTACAGCATGTACAAGCACATTGAGAAAATGGCAATCGCTGTTGGTAAGGGTGTTGAGGCTGCAGGGGGGAAGGTAATATTATCTGCGAATGAAAGAGTGACTACGTATTGCTTGACATTCGATCTATGTGTTCAGGTGACAATCATGCGCGCCCCAGAGACGCTCTCTGAGGAGGCAAAAATTAAGCCTAAACCATACTTTGGACAAAAAACTAAAGATCCCTTTGTTTTAATCCGACCTTCGCTTAGGTGCTCGAGAAGATGAAAGCACCGAAAAAGAACGCTGAACACAAAGCTGCAACACCTCAAGACCTCGCTGACGCGGACGCAATTATCTTCGGAATCCCCACCCGTTTCGGCATGGCTGCCACCCAAATGAAGGCCCTGATCGACCACACTGGCGGGTTATGGATGAAGGGAGCTCTTGTTGGCAAGCCTGCGAGTATGTTCGTTTCCACTGCAACACAAGGCGGTGGCCAAGAAACCACAAATCTAACCTTCGTGACGCAGCTCGTCCACCACGTAATATTAGGAAATTTAAAGTTCTCTTGGCCGCAGATAATATGTTGCATAAGACTCAACATCACCTAATACCAGGGTATGATCTACGTTCCTATTGGATATGCTTGCAAGAAGCTATTCGACATGTCTGAGGTTCATGGAGGCTCTCCCTACGGCGCTGGTTGCTTTGCCGGGGCAGATGGGAGTCGTGAACCTTCTAAGCTCGAACTTGAGATTGCCGAATTTCAGGTATTGATCACAAATACAATCATATCATCGGTCATTGAGAGTGGTGCATTCCGTCATAATTTCCAGGGATCTTACGTTACCAAGGTTGCCGCAAAACTTTGTAAGTAGGGTTCGAAGGGGGCGGCTTTGATGAGATAAACATCTTTACACTTTGAGGACAAGGTAATGATGCAAACGTGTAGGCATTTTGCACGTATCTACGATTGATTGTATGTGCCGCCTTTAAGTTGGTCAACAATGTCGTTGATAATATCAACAGCCAGCGAGTTAATTTAATTATATGTGTGCGCACTGCAACAATCATCTAGTTATTATGCAGCTTGTTCCTTTTATGATCAACGCGCGTGATTTTATGAAGCCCCTGTCACTGCTGAAGAGCGTTCTCTAATCTCTAATGACAATGCAAGCGGACTACAAGTCGTCTACATCATGTCTTAAGATAAATACATCGATCCATTACGATGTACGATCCGCACCTAGCTTACATTCCTTTGTCTAGATGCTGTAGTTAGTCTACTTGAGAGCAGCCTAGCGCCAGTCGAATGGTTGGTTACACGCATATTGTATAGATGGTATATGGACTTTAAGTCCATATGAGACGGATGTAATGAAATATTTAAATTTTTTCAATGGTCATCCTAATGTAGCTGTGCAATGCAGCGGCTACAGCGCTTAAATTGTATCTGTTTGTTTCCTTGGTCACATGGCGCATGCATGTGAATACATCATGTTTTGATCTAGCATGTCGCGCTTTGCGCGCAGCTTCTCGACTTGTTTTTTCTGCGGTTGTGAGGCGCGTGGTCTCATCATTGCGATCCATGATCGCCGTCAGTTGTTTGTTGAATCTTTAAGTCCATATACGAATGGACATGAGCATTCTAGCATTATTGCTAGTACTAGAGTACGTGTGGTCGACAGTGACAGCCATATATTTAGAATCATTAGAATGTCGTCTTCATTGTTGAAACTTCTAATAAGTGCGCGCGCACTCTGACATCTAGCAAGCTAGCTAGCGCGAAGCTCTCTTTTAGTCTTCATATTTGCACATGTCTAGATGTGGCGGTACATCTCCTAAAAATTGATGTGATGACCCTCTAAGCATCTAATTTTGTCAGCGCTAGCTAGCTAGCACTAGAGCACGCTAGCACATAACATGTCAATCTAGCAATGTTAAAATAAAGAGCGGCTCTGATTGTGTTAAAATCATCATTTTGTGTGCACATCCATCCATTTATTACATTTCTTCCGACTGTTGTCGGCTAATAATTTTTCCTGTTTATTTCGCTGGCATATTCTAGATAATTCGACAGAAACTAGCTAAAATTAAGGAATGACCGTGATATACGACTAATCTAGCTAATGCACTACTTTAATTTTGACTGCTCGCAAATAAAATGAAGCGACGTATATTTGAGTGAAAAGTGTACGATAAAGCTGAAACTGTGGACATTTATTATTAATACTATTTTATTAAATCATTTAGAAGTAGGTGAATCTTAAATTCCTTATTATCCTGTGTTCTACATCATCATCATCATCATCATCATCGTCATTGTTCCACATGCGGCGGGCTCGTCGAGCTTTGAAACAAGTCCTCTTTACATATCACACCTTCAATTATAATCAAATCATGTTGAGAATATGACATTGTACGTTGTTGTTGTTGCTTATTTGCTATAATCACCGAGTAGATTGCCTCGATTGACAACGAACACTTGATTTAAACCCAGCAGCGACATCACTAAAGATCATCACCGACACCACAATAAAGACAACAACAACCACAACAACGACAACAACGACGATAGTCAAACAAATGTCCATTGGAAGGGGATTGGGGGCTCCCATCCGAATACTCTAGCATCTATATTACCACCTATCTTTCTACCTATAGTTCTTCCATTTTCATCATCATCATCATCATCATCGTCGTCGTCATCGTCGTCGTTTATCATCGTCTTTGTTTTCGTCGATGATGTCATCAACATTCACTAAAGCAACATCATATTTGACAGCTTCTTCGTTTTTTGTTGCTAACTTATGCAGGTAATCATTACAAAATCCAACGCGCTGCGCCGGTGTCTCCTGCATGAGCATGAACGGGCTGATATTGGCATTGTTGTTGTTGTTGTTATTATTCAGTAAGGAACGGTGGTGAAGATACGATACATGCTATTGCAATACATGAGACCGACGGAATCATCATGAAGCAGAAGAAAAAGAACGAGATAAAACAGAAAAAGAAGAAGAAGAAGATGATGATGATGATTATACCCTTGGTCAATCGCCATTGTCTCAAAGCGAGTGAGCTGAATTGTTCTTTTCATCCACGCATCATAACGCTCCTCTGGATCGGCGATCTTTTCCACACGCGCGCGCGCGCGCGCACACACACACACACACACACACGCTCAAATACACATATATTTACATAAATTATGGAACATCTCAAACACGTTATTCTCCCAAGTCATATTCAGGTTGTTGCCGTCGCTACCTTCATCTCGTCATTTAAGCTCCCAATGCTGCTAGTTGCCTGCCGATCCATGATCATTCACATACACAGACATATGTTGTATATATACACCAGTCTCCCTCTCTCTCTCTCTCTCTCTCTCTCTCTCTCTCTTGTGTGGTGTGCGTACATGTGTGCGAGTGTGATATGATGGGTTTTCATGCATGAAAACACGAGTACGACAAGATTGTCTATACCCAGGCATCATCATCATCATCATCATCTTCTTCTTCTTCTTCTATCCATCATAGTCGTCGTTTCAAGCAAACCTTTTCTCTGGTACGTCCTCCTAACCCTGACCCCGACTGCTGCTGCTGCTGCTGAGACCGCTGTATGATGGTCGTGTCCACACGCACACACACACACACACACACACACACACACACATTGCACACCGAACGTGAACGCCATCTCACCACAAAACAAGAATAATATGCAAAATGCTACGTGATCTTGCGATTTCCTCCTTGTCCCTGGGGCCCTTTCCTCCTCCTCCTCCCCTCCCTCCTTGCGGTCTTTCAAGTCGCTCGCAAATACCGCGCCCTCCTCCTCGATAGGACTCATTGCTCTCATGAAAGCCTGCTGATCGGCCTCGCAAGCCTGCGTTGCGCGAGAACCAGTAAAAATAGGGCAAAAAGAGAGAACAGGTATCATATCAACGTCCGGCATCTTGAGATGAGAAATCTTCTCTCTTGTATATAATATACATCTATAAATAATATATACACACACACACACATATATATATATATATATATATATATATATTATATTTTTATAATACTAATATACACATAATTCATGTCACATATGTTACTGAACGAACTACCGAGTGCAATATGCTTTCATTGGTGGCTTTACTACACTAGGGGGGAGGAATCATCATCATCATCGTCATCATCATCGTCATCATCATCGTCATCATCATCAGTGCTTGCTCTCATTAGTCACCACCTTGACAGCATTCAACACCATAGACATGCTCCGAGACTTGAGGAGGAGGAGGAGGAGGAGGAGGAGGAGGAGGAGAGGCACAAGACAGATAGAAGTCGTTTTTGAGCGGGGAAAAAGGCAAAAGAAAGCAGGAGAGAAGACGACGATCATGAAGACAATGGTGATGATGATAATCGCTACAATCACTGTCACAGTAATATCGTTTACTACACGTGGAGGAGGTGGAGGAGGAGGAGGAAACACCTGTTTCATCTCATTATCGACTTCAAAGCCGCGCTGCCGGAGAACTTGCATCTATTGCATAACATAAACCGATCGGGGGAGGGGATAGCAACTGAATATGTTGGCGGTCGCTACCACGACCGCTTGATTTTGCAGTTCTTGCTGTTGTTGGTAAACATGTCTACAGTAGTACCACTCTTGTGTCCCTGCTGCTGGCCTTCACAAGACTATTCTGCCTCTCGCCCTGATGATGGATAAAACGAGGAGAATGAGAGGAGCAGGAGGAAGAGGAGGAGGAGCAGGAGGAGAGGAGGAAGGTGATCTTTCGATACACGAGTGGGGAGGGGGGGGGATGTGCGTATCTCTCTCTCTCTCTCTCTCTCTCTCTCTCTCTCTCTGTGTGTGTGTGTGTGTAATGAGGCTCTCTGAGGGAATTGAGGGTTACAGTGAAGTAACATTATCCCTCTTTTCAAATACATCTCGACCCCTTTCTATCTTTCCTCTCTCTCTCTCTCTCTCTCTCTCTCTCTCCCCTCCCACCATCTTTACACACACACACACACACACATACACGGGCGCACGCGCATGCGCAAGCTCGCACCCCTTTCTAGATCTTCATATTCTTTATCTTTAGCAGTAGTATCTCTTTGCTGAGGCGGGGAGAACAAAGCATATGTGTGTATTTGCGTTTGTGTGTGTGTGTGTGTGTGTGTGCGTGTGTGTGTAAGATTAATGAAGAATGATACATTTGGACGGCGACATTATCAGAGACGAGAAAACGCGCAAGAAGTGAAAAGGAGGACGACAAGGATGGCGGTTTCGAAGAGAGAGGCGAAAGCACCGACTGTCATCATCATCATCATCATCATCGTTGTCACTGAAGAATCATCATCATCATAATCATCATCATCATCCGTACGTAATTGGAGTTTGCGTAGACTTCGTCCCACCATGCCAGCATATGCGCCTGAGAAGAAGAAGAAGAAGAAGAAGAAGAAGAAGAAGAAGACAAAGTGAACGAAGAGAAGAGATGCCGTTGTCATCGTTATCTAAGCAATTGTGTGCGTTCTTTATGTGTGCTGATTGTGGTCGCGGGCTACTGCTGCTGCTGCTACTACTGCTGCTGCTACCTTCGTTGTGTCTCCAGCGTCTGGAGAACCTTTACATCGCCAATAATGGTAATAACAATAATAACAACAATAATAACTTCAATGTGAGAGAGAGAGAGAGAGAGACAGAGAGAGAGAGAGATTCTCAAATATGTCCCCAACCAACGAGGAAAGGCACACAGCAGCAATGACCGTTGGTGATTGCACTTCAATTGAGAGCAGAAGAAGAAGAAGAAGAAGAAGAAGAAGAAGAAGAGGAAGAAGAAGAAGAAGAAGAAGAAGAGGAGGAGGAGGAGGAAGATGAAGGAGGAGGATGAAGACAATGACGACGACAGATATTGCTGATTTGGATGTTGCTACTACCATCCCCGCACACCTATATGCTGTAACCCGCATCCTCGAAACGGCTAGCCAACATATAATTACTTTTTCCTATTCTTCTTCTTCTCTCTCTAGTGGCAGACATCGAGACGACCTTCTTCCTGATATTGCGTGTGTCTCTTCTGCGCGTCATCGGGAAGTGCAGCGTATCCATGGAGAGAGATGTAGTTGTTGATATGGCGAAGTAAGCAGCGGTACCTGCGACGATGACGTAAGCGTGGTGATGATGGTGATAGTGATAGTGATAGTGATGATGACGATGGTGTTGGTGATGATGGTGAGGAGGAGGAGGAGGAGGAGGATAAATGCATTGCAGCATACGTTTTCACTCCGTAGAAGAAGGAAGATGCAGCAGATTTATGGTTATCATGATCAATCAGATCGAAGAAGAAGAGGGAGGCAGCATTGGGCGGTGTTAAATACCAGAAAGGCACACGTCTCATTAGCATTGCAATAAGTAGCATTGCCATTCAAATTGGTAATATCAGCAGCACTAGCATCAGCATCACCTCATACTACAACCTACCCATCCCACCCCCCCACCCCCCCCCTTCCCTATTTACATGATGTGCCGAGGGATCGTTCCAACCAGCTTTGGGTGTGTCTGCGGCAACAACAGGGTCTTATTATTCAGGAATAACGAAGCTTCGCTTGGAAAGATTTTGTGCGGGGCTGAAGCACCGGCGACCAGGCCATCATGACGTCATCATATCGGTGCTTCTTCTTGATATGTTAGGATAGCTCGCGCTATTGCTTTGAAAATATCTCTTGTCGGACAAATAGATACAACGCCACCACAACTACTAGCTGCAGAAGTCGTGCACGGAGTGGGATGCTGTTGCTGTTATTAGCAGACGTCCGCATTATTTCATATTCGCATGTGCAGAGCGATCGAATTATCTCCATATGGTGGTGGAGGAGGAGGAGGAGGAGCGGCACAAGACAAATAGAAGTTGTTTTTGGGCGGGGAAAAAAACAAAACAGAGCAGGAGAGAAGAAGATGATGATGATGACGATGATGATGATGATAATGACCACAATCACAGCAGCATTATTATGATGAACTGGAGGTGGATGGAGGAGGAGGAGGACGGGACGGGGGGACAATCAACTCTTTTGGCGTGCAATAGCTGTCGTGTTTCATCATCATCATCATCATCACCCTAATCATCATCATAATCTCCAATGTCATTTTCGAGAATCATTGTCTTAATCTTATACTTCAGTTTTCATCGTGCTGATAGATTCTCCTCCACCCCCCCCCCCCCCCCTCCTCCTCTACGGAACACCTGCATCAGCTCGGCAGCGATCTTCGCCCTTGAGTTGATTTCAGGGAGGTGCGGCAATCCTTTGGTCAATAGAAAAGAAAGAAAGATAGAGAGACATTTGGAGAGTAGTCAATATATGCACACTGCTATGTTGTTGTGCATACGTTCTATCTAGCATTCCTTGGGCGTCGTCGTCGTCGTTGTTCTTGTTGTTGTTGTTGTTGTTGTTGTTGTTGTTATTGGCATAACACGACAACACAGGCACAGCAGCACACGAAAGTACATATGTATATATATATATATTAATTTTGTTACATTATTAATATAAATGTATATATTAATATATTTGCACCACATGAATATAAATGCAACCGGCTCACATCATCAAAACCACCCCACACACCTCGGCATCGTAAGATGAGATCAAAGATGGACCGCGTGTAGAAGGCCCCTGCAGAGAGAGGCAGTGTGCACAATCAGCAGCAACGACAGCAGCACGAGAGAGAAAGAGAGAAGGAGAGAGAGAGAAAGAGAGAGAGAGAGAGAGAGAGAGAAGAGAGAGAGAGAAGAGAAGGAGAGAGATTACACAACGAGGAGGAAATGCTGGAACGATGAAAGGAGGGCCCAAAAACTACTAAACAGGCGAGATCTCTCAATCATCCAACGAATCGTCTTACGCTATTAGCACCAGCTATTATTCCCCCCCCCCCCCCCCCTCCTCCTCCTTAACTCCATGTGTTTGTTGTAACCTAGCAATTCTTACCGGAGACGGCATATGCGAACAAGGATGCTAGCAGCACTCCCACGAGGTTATGAAGCTCCCTATTATTGCCGTAAAGTTACGACAAGAAACCACAAACGAGGGCAGCGGCAAACAGGACAACACCACAGCAGTCAAGTCAATCGATCAGCATTGCTGCCTTAGCAGCCTGGCAAAAAGCCCATCGGCACTTCGCCCTTTTGTGAGTTCTTATATATCTTTGACTGTACCCCGTGACTTCAAAGACGATTATGGTTACAGAGAGAGAGCGTGTGACACCCTTTCGTGATGGTCAATGAAGGAGGGGGAGGAGGAGGAGGAGGAGGAGGAGGAGGAAGAGGTGTAAACTTCCGCGTCTAGTGCATCCACTTAGACGTACACATACACGTGCGCGCCCATTTTTACACTCAACGCACATATATTTATGTGTGTGTGTGTGTGTGTGTGTGTGTGTGTATTATAGATCATGGTGGGAAAAAAGAGGAAGACGGAACAACCGCATTGTCCCCCCCCCCCCCCTTACCTACCGAGGAGAGAGCTGCAGCGCCAACAATATCAAAAATGCCTGGGTCTTTGGAGTGGGGGTCCCTGTCCTGCAAGCATTCCCCGAAAAAACGGCTAATAGGCAAATATATAATCAACAAGGGAGGGGCGGGGGGGGGGGAGGAGGAAAACGAATGAATGGATGATCCACAGGGAATATCTTTCCGAGAGAACTGCGACTGACCCAAACACGGCACCAGCGGTGAAGACTGGTGTGAGGCACTGTAAAGAATTGGAATAATCAATAATCAGACGACATTTATCATATCCATCAACCGAGATTGCTGCTGCTTCCACAACAACTGTATTGTTATTGTTACTACTACTACTACTACTATTTTGACAATTATTACCCCTGCTGGAATAGGAAGGCAAATCGCTAAAGATGCAAAGAGGAGCTTAAATGCAACCTTTTTATAATAATAATAATTAATTATCATTATTATTATCATTATTATTATTATCATCGTCGTCAAATCATTGCTGTTAAGAAGCACACCGACAGAACTCACACAACAATCAATGAAGCATATTCAAATCAGAGTGTGATAAAATCCGGTTTTCCCCTTTCCCCCCCCTTTCTTTCCCTTCCCCTCTTTATATTACGAAGATCGGTAACGTGAGCAACTTGTCGCTAGAAGGGAAGACCGGCACACACACACACAAACACACACACAAAAACACACACGGAGAGAGAGAGAGAGAGAGAGAGAGAGAGAGAGGGAGAGAGAGTTAATGCGACGAAGAGGCTGCAGCGCGATGAAATGCTTGGGCAAACAAGCCTATCACACGAGTCGTTTTGCTTTGCCGCCTCCCTCCCTCCCTCCCCGGATGTAGTAGTCTAAAGACGACGTCGTCGTATTGGGTGCGGTAAGGGATGTACGCACCCCCACTGCCAAAACTCCGACTTAAGGTCCTCGTTATCAAACATCTCATTGCTTATCTAAGGAGGAAGAAGAAGAAGAACAACAAGAAGAACAACAATAAATGATAGATGCTGATGGGCAAAAGGAAAAGGGGAGGGGGGGGGCGGCGGGTTACAGTCAAGTGTTAAGGACGGAGAAAGGGTGGAAACACGACACCAAAGCTTCATCATCACCACCCACCCACCCCCACCGTGAAATGAACTCAGCCACCTGCTTATCTGGAATCGAAAGGGACTTGATGGGATAGGATACGACCCTATATGATGAGAGCAGGACAAGCAGCCGAACATCGTACAATGAGCGACATGATCGGCGTCGTCTATGCACCCATGAAGGGGCACATCCACCACAGCATACAGCACGCAGAGACGTAACGGTAGCGGCAGCTGCAGCAGAGCAGGGCTCTCCTTCTAGTGTATCCTCACCCGATGGATATAGTGGCAGCGGATATTAATATGTATCTGGAAAAGAAGAAAAAGAAGAAGAAGAAGAAGAAGAAGAAGAAGAAGAGATAGTAATCATGAGATGACGACGGGGCTAGGAATCAAACAATCTGTTACTGTATTATTTTGGATCTTGTATGCACCGCACACAGGGCACGACTCTCTCTCTCTCCCTCTCTCTCTCTCTCTCTCCCTCTCTTTGTGTGTGTGTGTGAGCGTGTGTCGCAGCAAACTTAAAACAACCTCCTCCAATTGTGCTGCAGCTGCAGCCTCTCGATAAGCCTAGGTTATATATATATATATATATATATATATATTGTTATAATATTCGTTGTTGATGGTGTTGATGATGACGACGACGACGACGATATAGCCAATGCTGATCATGGCCAAGACGTTTTCCAAGCGCAGCTCAGATACTTTACGCTACCTCTCTCTCTCTCTCTCTCTCTCCCTCCCTCCCTCCCCCTCTCTGTCCCTCTTGCTTTATAATTACTTTTGCCAGAGAAGGAAGAGGAAAAGGAACAACGCAGAGATACACCCGCATAGAATCTGCGTCAAAAGACAGGAGAAGGCAGGAAGACGAACTATGGTTATCCAAAGGGTGCTCGCGAGCGAAGTGTGGGAGCTTTGTTCAACAATAGAGGCGTGTGCTCGTAGTAAGAGGAATTATGAATAGTACGTAGCACTTGCATGCCGCATAAATATTAGACTAAAATGCAACTCTAATGCTCGTTCAGCGGCGCTATGGACAGAGGTGGTTTCCTCCCCTCCCCTCCCCCTAGATAGATTGCTGGTCCTCCTCCTCCTCCCCATATTCATCACTTCTCTGTCGCTACTACTACTACTACTACTACTACTACTACGTGGAGATGTATGTGTACCCCCAGCAGGACGAAGAGGAGCAACACAGGCCCAAAGCGTGTTTCCTTGGCATAATCATTCATCATCATCAAACACCATTACCATCATCATCATCATCATCATCATCATCATCATGCACTTTCATTGACTATCGTTTACAATGACTAACTCAAACTAGTAACAGCAAATTCTTTCAGTTGCGAATGATCCCTAGCTCGCTTCCGTCTCTCTCTCTCTCTCTCTCTCTCTCTCTCTCTCCCTCTGTGTGTGTGTGTGTGTGTGGTTGCTGCTGCACAGTCCTACATTTAGATCGGTGTATTCGTAGTTTTGCACACGGGCAATCTCGTGAAGAATTCTGTGCGATATCGTTTTAAGTGATGGGTCGTTTCAACATGGATGATGATGATCTCAATGATGAACGTCACGACGATGTGACGTATGACGATGATTTTGGCATGGAAGGCTGTTAGACCATTAGATACAGAATTCAATAACGAGAGGGAAAGAAATCTAAATCCCCGTGAATGCTTTTTCCATATCTCTCTCTCTCTCTCTCTTCCATTCTTAATAACTGTTTGTTGTTAGGTGTAGTAGCATTACCTTCATCATCATCATCATCCTGCTACTACTACTACTACTACTACTACTACTACAACGGCTGCTACTATAACAACAACTACTTATTACTATCACCGGAACATGACGATAGCCCAGGCTGAGCCATAGAAGCACTTCCACAAGTTGGAAACGTTGAAGACAGTGGAGGTGACCTGACAACAAGGAAGGTAACAGTGCCAAAACAATTCATTCCACGGAGAACTTATCGTAGAATAATAGGCCAGGCTTTCGATGTGGTGGTCAGCACTTGTTGTGTCTGCTGCCTCTCCCACGATGATGTCTTCTGTCGTTCGAAATCGTGAATACGCCTCTATGTCTGAATCAACTGCTCTACGTCTCTCTACATTTCTCGCTCTGTGGCCTGCACACACCGCCCCTCTCTCTCTCTCTCTCTCTCTCTCTCTCTCTCTCGCACACACACACACACACAAATATATATATATATATATATATATAAGCATTCTATTCATTGATTTTCGCCTTAGTCGCAGCAGCAGCAGCTACCTCTATGCTAAAGAGCACCCCACCGACTGGAGCTCCAAAGCATGTGGCCACGCCTGCATCAGAGGACACGAAATAATGACCAAAACGAGAGGTAGCGGTTTGACGATAAGTATCAGCATTAAAGCAAGAAGAAGAGGATGAGATTCTCTCTCTCTCTCTCTCTCTCTCTCTCTCTCTCTCTCTCTTTCTCTTTCCCACCTACGGCAACTGCTACACTTTGCATCTGACGCAGTAGAAACCTGGCAAAACAACAACGACAACGACGAGACAACAGCAACAATAACAGCAACAATAACAGCAACAATAACAGCAACAATAACAGCAACAATAACAGCAACAATAACAGCAACCCTCCAGTTAGAGCCGCACTACGTGTGCTTAAAAATGTAGCAGCAGCAGCAGCAGCGTTCCTAGTCTATTGATCACGAGAATTATTCGGTGAAGGCAAAACAGCATCATTGGAATTATTCTGAGTATCATCATCTTTGCAAGAAAGGCTCTCAATCTGCAATTGTTCTTCAGCGCTGCTACTACTCACGGGTTCTGTCGGATGTAACGAAACATCGGGATCTTGGTCGTCTGGGTGGCTACGATTGCAGCTATGTGCACAAGAGGCCTGGTTTATGATGATGATGATGATGATGATGATGATGATGATCACACAGAAGAATAATAAGAGCAACCTCCTATGATGACACTGCAGTGGTGGTCATGTGGCAGTGGCAGCAGCAGCAGCAGATTTGACGCTGTTCTTCTTTTTTTTTTTTTCCTCTTCTTCTTCTTCTTCTTCTTCTTCTTCTTCTTTCTATACCCACCCTTCTTTCCCGATCGGGATCGAGGATGCTAAGCAGAAGCAGAGGCCAAAGAACTTCGCCTGCGTTTGTGCACGCAAACATCGTCATCAACCCGGAAGGAAAATAATTCCGACATAAATAGCGACAGGGGAAGTGGCAAAAACCGACGGAAATATTCATTTGGATGCTCAAGGGCGAATTGCTCTGCCCATCGTGTGTGTGTGTGTGTGTGTGTGTGTGTGTGTGTGCAAGTGGCGGAAGATGCACAATGAGGAGGATAGTATGATGGCAAGGAACAGCAGGGATTGTAGGGTAGTAGCAAAATTACGATTAGCGTCCTCATCGTCAAGTATTTCGACATGACCACGCCACCTGGAAAAAGAAGAAAGAGTAGCAGCAGCCAGCAGCAGTAGTAGCAGAAGAAGAAGAACAACAAGAGGAATGAGGATGAAGTAGAGGAAACAACGCAAATTATTAGGAGGTAAAACCACGTGCTGACTGAAACTGCATTCAGACTATTTCTGTAAGCATTCGCCTCGCCGAATTTCATTGATTATTTTCTAAGTACCGAGAATGCTTTTCATCTCCGGTATACCAGAGCCTGTAGTAAGTGTGTGATGGAAAGTTACGACAGGGGTGATACATCTATCTGAATCTCCTGATTATGTAATTTTTTCAAATCGAGTGCATGAGTGCATTTTTCTGTCCTTCCTATGGTGTGGATCTCAATGTGGCTAGTGTGCTCGCTCATAAGCGTGGTTGCTGACCGGCCGCGTTTTGTTGGAAGAAGTGCGTGATGAGAGCTGCCACCATCACGAATGCGAGGGACACGAAAACCCAGGCCTTTTTCATAATTATGATGATGATGATGATGAGGATGAGGATGAGGATGATGATGGGAATAAATGTAACATATGGCAAATACCCACGCAAAATAAATAGAAGGGTGTGTGCGTGTGTGCGTGCGCGTGTGTGTAAAAAATGGTGAACATCTATATTCATATTGTGTATCTCCCTATCATTCCTCCTCCTACTCTAGTTCTTCTTCTTCTTCTTCCCCCCCCTCCTGCTTACGGAGTAGTTGGCCATGTAGTTATCGGTGCTGGTAATGTTATAACGCAGTCTTTGCAGCCTTTCCGACGGTCGGCAGCGAATAATAACGACATGAAGAAGAAGAAGGAGAAGAAGATAAAACGCAAGTATTTACATCAGGAAAGTTTGCTGCATCATTTTTGTCACGTTACCCCATCACAGAGCGCTCCACTAAGTAACCTGGAATTATCATAAACACACACACACACACACACACACACACACACACGCATAAACATACACACAAGCAGTCGCTTAAAGAATATTGCTCACAGCTGGGAATATATGGGAGAGAAAAGACCACATAAGTATATGCGACTACCGAGCAAGGCCGAGAGGACACCAACGGCTGCCAAGTAGATCCAGATAGTGGGGTGCGAATTTATCTGGTAGCGAGACCATTCATTCAGACAAAAATATCGAAACGAAATCTCTAAGACAAGCAACGATGAAATCATGTCACGAAATCCTCGGCTGTCTCAGAAAAGTGATATGTAGTAAGTGGAGGGAGGGGTGAGATGATGATGATCCGTGTTTGTTTGTTCGTTTATTTGCGTGTGTTGCACGACCACTTGAGTCCAGAAGTTCTTGAATGCCGTTTTCATGGCGTTCAAGCACATAGCACTGACACTTGGCTGTGATGGAAAGTCGAAGTCCTTCAAATCCTTTTGGGGGTGAATCAAAGGTTTTAAGGAAGAAGAGGAGAGCCAAGTACAGACAGAGCCAGCCAACAACAAGCACTTATTGGCCATCAAACATGCATTCTCCGGGGCAGTCAAAAATTTGGAAAAGACAGAAGTGGCCCATGTTCATCAATCACATGCAGTTGGGGCTGATAGCGGCCAATCATGGTTTTCGAGGAAATAACACACATCGATCATCATTTTGTAGCGGCCTCGCTGCATGAGAGAGGTAAGTGAAAAAGGAGAGTCGACGAAGGAAAAGAAATTGGTGCAATAATATTCCGAACGGGTCGGAGATTCCAAAGAAATTACGTAGGCAAAGTCAAGTCCAGAAATATGTACAGGAGGAACGATTTCAATAACATTGAGGCAATTAACTTGGAACAACTGTGAACATCATCCCACTGTCACTGTCACTAGCATTTATCAACACACCTCCCCAATCGTGCTGTTATCGTCATCCGATATGATCCGAGTGCCAGATCTAAAAGGGAGGGGAAATCGAATTGTTCATCAAACCAAGAAACAGCCAGGCAATATGATCAACGACAACAACAACAACAAATGGGTGCTGCAATTGAAAGCAGGGAATCGAAGCAGCTTTTCGTCTCCGTTAATCGTTTGACTGTTAGTGCGTAACCGACTTATATGTCACTCACCGCCTTCTCGCCAGTAGTCTTGGCGATTCTTCCTTCGAGATTCCTACTGTCGCTTCCAATCCATTCTCTCCGTCCCCAATATGCAGAGGCTCTGGGTCTTTGTCAAGATCCAGTGCTGATGGGTGCATAACGATTCAGATGTTAAGTCAAGACTCATAAACGGAAAATAGAACATTGGATCGTCACACGTGACTGCAGCTGTGATAATGTACAAGAGCACGAACAGAGCACTCTGTGTTGCAGCGTCTGCCATTGCACAGAATTTTCCTATTCAGTCCCCCCACCCGCCGAAGTTAGTGTTACTATTGACCTTCTTTCATCAAGGCCTGTGATCAAGCGCGACAAGCTGCCACCTCGTATCGACGCCCTCGCCTCGTTCTCAGATGGGAAGGGAGGAAAGGGAGCCAGCAGCTATGTGGCTAGCTGATGGTAATGAATCCAGGTTCAGGATTAGGCAAAATCTGTCAGGTCTTTCTCCGCATGTTCATCGCCAAAATGTTTCTACGACTTGTTCTCAAACAGAGCCGACCTGCCTGTCGTGCTGAAAGGAAAAGCGACATGTTCATGCCAAGAACATCCTGAACTCGAAATGCTTCCGATCAGCGCCGTCAGAGAGCCTCCGTCCAATGCCGCTTTTGATGATTGGCCCCCACGCTGGAGAGAAGGCATCGCAGCTCCTCTCTTCAAGAGAAAGTGATCCAACCTGAAGTTCACTGACTGCAGGGGCATCACCTTGCTCAACGCACTTGGCAAGCTGGGTTCTGGTGCTGCAACGACGAGAGTCTGCGATTGCCTGGAAAACAACAACTGCCTCGCTGACGAACAAGGTGAGTTTGGAAGGAACCGTGGAACTGACTTCCACACCTTCAACCTGCACCAAGTGCTTTGCCTCCGCAGGGCCCAAAACTTGGGGTCCACAGTTGCCTTCATTGACCCACGGAAAGCCCACGACAAAGTTTGGATTCAAGGCTTGCGAACTGAGCTGCTGAGAAGCGGTGTGACGGGGAGGATGTGCAACCTCTTCAAGAACGTGTTGGCCTCTCAATCACGTGGGGTTGGGTCCCCGACTGATCAGAATCTCAGCCAACCTTTTCGTGTCGACCAAGCCAGCAAGGCCTCCCTCAACCAAGGTGCCACTGAACCCCCGGTTCTGCTTGCTCTGTTCACCAATGACCTCGTTGAACGTCTCAAACATCCATGGCTGCGGCGTTCAGTTTGCAAACACCCGCAGACCTGGACTCTTATTTGCTGATGACATGGCCTTGGTTGCTGCTGCTCCTCTCGATGCAAAGCCACGAGCCACCGCTAGACCAGCAGGCTCAATTGCAGTTTTGCTGGGCACACAAGCCTTCGTCCTGGAACACGGGTTCACCTCTGGAGTGCTCTCGTTCGCCCCATCCTGGAACACGCTAGCACGGCGTGGGTTTCACTTCCCCCACTTTGCCACAGTGGCTCAAAAACCAGCTGCAGAGTGTCCAGACACAGTTTCTTGGACAGACTCTCAGAGCCCAATGCCAACCTTTGTGCTTCTTGTTGTCCGAGTGTGGCCAAGAAGGTGTGGCGCTTCACACCTGCAAGCCTGGCCCCATGAAAATTGATGATGCAAGTAGCGACAGCTAGACAGCTTGTCACCGCAACCACTCTAGCATGGACGCGCAGCTCGACTGTCAACATCTAGATGCAGCCGTTTGAGCTTGCATTCCAGTCTCCATGAACGCAGCAGCTGACTGATGTGTAGGAGCAACAAAATTGTTTGTTTGATGCTCGCATCGCACGTACACGCTGTGATTTGTGGTGATATATTATTTAATTTGTACATTCCTCACTCTGGGACACTTGCAAACCGTCATATAGCTACATGATGATCTCCCTACTTTATTTCGCACTAAGCTGCGTCCCATTGACTAATAATCTAATTCAATACATACATCATATGTACATCATCTTTATAATTCTTTCATAAACAAGGCTAATTAACAGGCTCTGAACCGGCACTTTTCTAATACTGTAAGCTATCCTGTTTCCCTGTCTCCTTCTTTATTCTACTATGATCAGGTATAGTGCTCTTTAAAGTCCATCTAGTTTCTTTGAATATCTGTTTCCATATAGACGCTTGATTTCTCTGTCCTCTCCACCTGCGATGGCGGCCCTCTCCCCGCTCATCTACTCTCTTGATGGCACGATATATTGTTTTGATCATCTTGATACTGTTGCGTCAAGTAGTCTCTATCGCTATCCTTTGAATTCATTTTACCTTGTAGTTTCTTGAGTCTCTGTTCCCTTGTCGAGGCAATTTTGGCCTTCCCCGCCTCCAGTAAACTGCCTCACTGGATTGATTGTAACCTTTCCTTCCCCCTTGTCATCATCCGTGCTAGCTGCAGCTTTCTTGGCCAAACTCTCGTGCAGGTCAAAGGGCTGCTTACTATAGCCATCTCCGTCATCATTACCACCACCCCAATTACAAACATCATCATCATCATTATCATCATCATCATCATCATCATTCTTCTGGTTATCATTATCATTTCCCCCTCCCTTCTCCTCCTTCTCCTCCTTCTCCTTTGAAGGATGCCGTTTGTTCAAGCCTCGTATCGTACTGCCTGCTTCGGAACTTTGGTGCGGTGTCGTTTTACAACTAAGAGTTTTCCCGCTGAGTGGTTGCTCTCGGGTACTTTTGGCTGCTTTCCCTTCTCCGTTTTCTGTCTCATTCATACTATCTTTCACTTGTCGCTGCAGATTTGCGTCACTGCCTTCCGAGGCCATAACATCTCTTTCCTCCGTCTTGGGCTCTTCCTGCCGTCGTTTCCCGTTGAGCTGACTTCTGTTGCCCCCCCCCCCACGTTTCGCTTCCCTCTCTTTCTGTCCCCTCTTATTATACCTCCGGATTCTATGCCCTCTAGGCCTAATGCAGGACTTGGATGTGTCTTTTGCGGAGCTCTTTTTCTTTCTCGCTTTGCCTTTCCATTTCCGATAATTATTTGCTTGCTGCATATTAGATCTTCCACCGCCGACAATCTCCTCCAGACACTGGAGGACAGCATCTCCATACACATCTCTATATGCGCTACAGAGCGTTGAATACTCATCAAATCCTCGCAGCTCGAGCGCCTTGAGAACCATATCACCGCGGAGATGATGGCCCTGACTAAATTCCGGCATATCCGTGGCTTCATTGAGAATGGAATATGCGAAGTACAGCGTGAGTTTCTGTATGGCTTCCTTCGTTTCGAGCGGAACAATAGCTTCCTTCGGGAGCACCTTCATGATGATGGCGTGAACTCCATTTATACTGACTATTTCGATAGTGTTCTTCTTTTTCTTCTTCTTCTTCTTCGGATCAAGCTTCGACTAGGTGGCAACAAAATGTGATCTAGAAGTACAACACGATTATAGAGAAAAAGTTCGGTCGGTTACCGTCCTCCTGGACTTGTTTTTAATCCTAGACCCTGGCTCCTCCTCCTCCTGTGTAACGGCAGCAGAGCTACACTCAACATCTCGGCCAACACGTAGATGTTGGGATTAGTAGTAGTAGTAGTAGTTGCAGTAGTAGCAGTAGTAGTTGTCGTTGTTGTTGTAGTAGTAATATGCCATTTCTTTTATTCCTACAACGTTAAAATATTCAGTTCAACACAATCATCGAAAAACCTTTTGTTTGGACATTTCATGGTGCCTCCTGCCCTCCTTATCCTCTTCAGGCCCCTCCGTTCTAAAAAGCTCAAACGTCAACAATTCGGCAGCCTCTTGCCTCCTCAATTGCTCGGCTTTCTTCTCCTCCTCCTTTCTGCGTTTTTGTGTGAACCCTAGAGTCAAAATGAAGAAACGATACCAGGAATGTCAAACGATGATACCCAAGGATGAACGCATCATTTAACCTTTCATCGTAGGCCTTCTGATCACTCAAACGTTCAAATGCTTCCATTATATCTCGAAAGTCATCCTCAGGACTCGTATCGCTGTTACTAGAGCTATGCGAACTCTTCAACGGGCTGCTTGTCATTTTACTAGCTTTAGTTCCCATCTTAGCTTTTTTGCGTTTTTTATTCACCATCTCCATACTAGGGCTCACATTATTTCCCCGCGAGCAAGAGGAATTTTTCTACGATAGAGAAAAGTACGGCACTACTATGAGGCTCATCGAAAGGTGATAGTACTTCACTTCCCTACTTGTATAGGTTTCACACAAAGTCCGCTTTCGTACTCGCTCCTTACTTTCTTTGATTGAGACTCCATTCTTCCTCTCCTCTTTCGAAGATTCCTCCACTTGTCCTTCAGGTGAACGCCTGTCCTAGCCGGACTATGAAATAATCGCAGTTGCCATATTATTATTGTTTGGTGACCCAAAAAAACTAATTCGCGTTTACTTGAAAACCGCTTTATTATCCTTTAGAATATGCGTCCATTTACCGCAACCGTGACGGATGACGCCTTCCACAAGAGCATCCTCTTCCTCCTGGGTCCATTTGATCCGTTTACCCATATGACGACGACCCTCAACGCCCTAGCATTAAATGTGTATTCCAAATGAAAATCGGAATATTGATCGTTGTCACGAGGAATTCAGAGCGAATGTCGAATAATGCACGAAATCGAAAGGTGTGTGAGTTTGTCGTCATCCTTCTCTTTCTTTTCTCGTCAGCTCATTGAAAAACCGAACGAATCGAATCGAATCAAAAGTCCTGCCAATGAAAGGAGAATAGGACAATGCTGGAGCTTCGAGGGTAATACAGGAGTCGAAGGGGACAAAGATCCCTCAGCAGCGCGTAATATATGATACGAAGCGGAAGAATACTTCTTGAAACTCTGACCTTGATGGCAAAAGACTTCGATGAACAAAGCGGTCGTCTTCCTTTATTTTTGAATTATTTGGTCCAAGCGCTTCGACAGAATTTCTTCCACAATTTCTGGAGTGATATTTCGAATCCTGAGGCGATCTCGAATTCTAACCTCCAAAGGGATGGTCTCGAGTTCCAACCTTCAAGGTGGAAGGAAGGAAGGAAGGGGACGAAGCTCGTGCTCGTAGGGCTGTCGAGTTTTTCGGAAATATTCAATTTCTTCCGTCACAAAATCAGAAATATTATTTTGGATATAAATACGATATTCACAGGCGAATAATTCGGACTGCTACATTGACGTAATAATGCATGTTGGAGGTGTGCTTTGGTTCGAATATAGTTTAAGCGAGAAACATCGTACGAAATCATCCCAAGAAGCAAATCCCATGCTCCTCTTGTCGGCTTTTCTCTTCCGGGTTGGCGGGGAAAAGCGTTACGTACTCGTATGACGTTCGAATAGCGTAAAAAAGTGTGTCGTTTTTATGATATTTTAATGTGTCTGTCCTGTCGCATTGCCAAACCGGATCTTAGAGTAGTAACGTTAACTCAGTTAACACCCCCTTCGCTCAGTATTACAACATCTGCAGCCGGTAGACTCTAGATCTAGATCTACGAGCATTTTGGTGGGGAAAGCCGTGAAGGAAGGGATAGGGATAGTCGAAGTAGCAGTATTCGTCGCTAAAAGAACCATTGTATATTTGCTCTTGTTCTGACAACTTATATTTTTAACAAGGACTAAAGAAAGGATGACTCAAAACTCTGCTTGTATTGTTGAAGTCACAGCTAATGACGCTGAGATGGAGTATGGGCCGAAACTCAAGGGGGGCTTTCTACTTTCAGCTGAAGAAGCCATGGATCCAGACGGTGGAACCAACAGAATAAAATTGCGTCCAAAATTTTGTCCATCGCCATGATGAGTAAACACTGATTGATAAAAAGTATCAATTTTCAGATATGATGTTGTTTCGAAAATTAGGTACCGCATGCTGCGTGCAATATTGCATGTGCTTTTGCTGCAGTCCCATTTGCCTCCCTCTTTCTATCGTGGTAACTCTTCTAGTAACACATTGATTATATTGAACGGTTCAGTGCTCAAAAGTAATGTTGTTTGCAGTGGACTACTGTGGGTTGGCTATGTTTCCCAATCGGACACTTTGTGAATGACGAGGAAGATCCACGATCGTGGAGGACTACCGTAAGAATAATTTTAGCCTCATCTTCTCTACAATTGCATCTGACAAAGATTTTATGTTTCACAGTGCGCCAATTACCTTTGTTGCTACGCAAACCGATGGTCCCTCTGCGCATCACTCTATGTAAGAATGTTTTTGCCGCCTCCTTTCTTACACAGTAACTAACCTGAATTTTGTGTTATGCACACACAGGTTTTCTGCCCATGCTTTAACATGGATCCTACGGAGTTTGTTGAAGCGTTCGGAGATGGGATGCGGATGGAATGGCTGCAAGGAGCACAAATTCACCCTTAAGGTTATACGCGTGTTCCATGGCACAGATGTTCATCGTGTAGTTCATGTGTTCATTTGGTACACATGTGCTACATACTGGTACATGTATGTATCAAATGTTCATGTGGGCAGACACGCGCATATAGCCCTTGAGGCTATACGCAAGCCTAAGTGAATAGATGGAGCCCCAACTTGATTTAAGCAAATAAATACCAACTTGATTCTAGCGCAAATAAATGTTCATCGTCATTATGCATACATGCAGGAGTAACAGCAGCCAGGGGAACGTAGATTTTCACACACATATGAGACAATTCCACGCTGGTTGGACGAAGTTGTTGCATGCGCGTGCAAAGCTCGAGTTGAGTTATAGTGGTGCACCATCAGATTTCGTGGCCAACAACTCGCTGCGTCATCTGTGTGTTTGTCCAGCTGTGCTGCGCATGTGGTGCTCGCTGTGCGTGCCGTGACCAGCTAGCCAGGTCTGTCGGGAATAAAGTCGGACAGAACATGCACTCATGAATTTCCCTAGTTCCAGCAACTGTGCCGCAGCTCGCACATCACACACGTACAGTGACGCACGGTCAGCCGCGAGTCACACAATGATGCGCACATTGCATGATGCCTGTATTGATCGGGATGCAACAGCACAGATTCAGCAACAACAAAAATGAGGACAGTCCTGCCCAATGATGCCTGCGGAAAGTACACTTCACTTCAGCATTTGACATGGACATGGACGTCGTAGCCAATTTGTCACAAAATTGTTCATGATCATGCTGTTGAGAGTCAATTTCGTCTGCGCTCAATGTGATTACAAATAATGAAATTTTCTCAATTCTCTCTAATGGGACATCTGTTACAAGGAACACTTCGTACCCGGCAAAATGGATCATCATATTAATGTTATAATGACCTACATTAACGACCTAGATGTCGATACATCGGGGAGTTATGTCTATAGTGATTAAAAAAAAAAGGATCCATACGTTTTGATATCCTTTAATTTTTCATGTACCCAAGACAAGAACTACACAAACTGTTTCATACTTAAGACCAAGTATTCCATCATATCATATATTAATCAGAAACTATATTTTTATGTATGATGTATTTCTACATATTCATTTTTTGTATTTATTGAAGAAAGTTTATACTGCTTACTACGAATTGGTTAACGACAGCGGAGAAACGCAATCAATTCACTGCTGATTATGGAGAGTCACAGAGAGCTGTATCCCTCCCCATCGACGTTATTACTAAATCATATTAGACAGCCTCTGCTTTGGCTTCCTCTCCTTCCTCAAAGACCTCCTCCTTCACAACTTTATCACTAAGTCTCTTATGACGAAGGCAATATTGGACGGCGGAATGGGTTCTGAAAATAGGAAGCGGGGGGGGGGGGGGGGGGAATCATGATATAGCCAGACAAGAATAGCGAAGTGGGCTTCAGAGCATGCACATCTTGTGCGATGTTGATGATGAGGATGTAATAATGGTGATGAGGGTTATCATGACGATGCTAAGCAGATGACTCTTAACAGTTCTCACCATCATCACATAAACTTGCAGACAGCATCTAGTTTCATCAATTCTTCATGGTACAATATGGCTGACAAGGGTATATCTCCCTGCTTTCGTGATTTTTATTTCGTGATTTCAGGTTCGAGTTGTACAATTTTTTAGAAATATAATAATATAGTGTGTGTGCGTGTGTGTGTGCGTGTGTGTGTACACATCGGTAGGACTCACGTCGTATGGAACCATTGACTTCCGAAATGTTCAATGAAATCAGCACGCTCCATGACGCTGGTGACCCTATTCCCGGTGTTGGCAAAAACGAGATAAATATCTTTCTTCTTGAACTCCTTGGCCATGTCCTCAATGATGTGCAAGGCGGAACTGTCCACACTGATCACCGGAGACATCTCCAAAATGACATATCTGCGTATCATAAATGGCAGCAGACGATGAGTAGGTAGCAAACCAACAGAGCGATACTCATTATATTGTCTTCCAGTTGTGATTGTGATAATCTCGGAAGCAATATTGGGTGTTTTAGTCACGCATGGTCGTGGGGTGATATTCTTTCCCCTGCTGTTTTTTTTGACACATCAATGGTGCTAAAGCGATCTTCCTAGTTACCGAATGTCCTTGTTTGTCTCGGCCATGAGGGAAATGATGGTGTCGCGGATGAAAGACATGTTGGCAAAGTACATGGGGGCTCCAAAGCGGATGATGAGCATCCCTTGCACCCACTCCCCCTGCGGTGATTGCTTTACGCTACGATAGAAATTCGTTCCCTTCACTCTCCAGATCAACGAAACCTATGCGAAAGAGGTACGAAAAATGTTAAAATCTTAGAGTACAAGAAAACGACGATGGCGACGACAACTGTCGGGTGCAGCATGGAAATAAACATAGTCTTGATGGTCGTAGGGCTATCGATTGCAACCTGGGGACGCACAGACTCATGAATCACCACTGCCAACGACAGAGCGACTGCGAGTACTAGGCCAAACAGAATGCCCAAGAAGAGAGTGCCTGTATGGTAGTAGGAGTAGTAGTAGTAGTCAGTTTAGAATGAAGAAAAAACTATTTTTCCGTTACAAAACGCAGCGATAACTTTCGTCCTTCGGCGTGGCTTCAAGAAGAAAACTCATTATTACGCTTTCGTGATGAATATTTTACGCCTTCAGATCGTCAAGGACTACGTTATTTTAGCTTTTGTCAGTACCGAGGAAGGCTACGATCCAGAGTGCGAAGTCGGTCTTCTTAACCTTGTAGAGGTGTATAGCGTCGTCATACGCTACGAGATTCACGACGGAGGAAACGACGATAGCCCCTAGCACAAACTTTGGTAGATAGGCGAAAATTGGGGTCAGAACTGCTAGCGTAAGGATGACTCCGAGCCCAGTGATTAACCTGCACAAGATCGTAGAGAGTGTTTTAGTGATGCTGTCATGCATTAATCTTCCCGTCAAATAAGAAAACAACCAAGTGCTTGGGTGTTTTAGCCCCCCCCCCTCCCCCCCCCCATCCATGACGAACTAACTCCCTCACCCGGCAAGCTGAGTCTTCGCGCCGACGGAATTGTTGACAGCGGAGCGCGAGAAAGACCCGGTGACTGGGAATGCCGAGAGCATCGAACCGAAGAGGTTCATCACCCCGGACGCGAGCAGCTCCTGTCCAGCATCTACTTCGTAGCTGTGCTGAGCTGCGAGCGACTTGGAGATTGCGACCGACTCCATGTATGAGATGATGATGATCGTGATTGACGGACTGCGGATAATAGCAGGAGGGGAACAGAAAGGAGGGGGGGGGGGAGAGGTCGACGACAACCGCAGCATATCGTGTGAGTGGAAAAGTGCAGACTCTATATAAAAATATAGTCGTTCAAGGAAATAGATTGGGAAGGAGAACAATGTGGCCCCGGCCACAGCACCAGCGCGCTGCGTGCAAGATGGGTCCCGCATTCTCCAACCAGTGCTACTCTCTCTCTCTCTCTCCTCCTAGTGACGTACGCGATGACTCTGGAGATATCGTCGAGGTTGTAGTCGGTGCTTATAGGCGGAAATCCCTCTGGAACTGTGCCGACTACCGCAACGTTCTGCGACTTATCAATACCTGAGAATAATGATGGTGGTGGTGGTGGTGATGATGATGATGATGGAAAATCATGATAATAATGCTGACGATGACGGCGGGGATACTCACTAGAGTTGACATGATCACAACCACCATGATAATGAACATTAAAATATCTTTCAATCCGTCTCGTGCAGGTTTTCTCCCTCTGTAACTCCCCTTCCCTCTTAGTGTCACCGCTAGCATAGACGAGGATAGAGCCCAAAACGGAGAAGATAAGAGGTCCTGCTGGCCGCAGCCACGATAGAGACTTGTACTTGCGAGCGATCTTCTTCGTCCCGATCAGCATGAATACAAATGAGAAACCGAGGACTGCAGTCACCGCATTCGTCTTGTGAATCTACGAAAAAGAGATATCATATTCACACTCATACTATAATGATGACGATGCTAGTAATGCATGCAAGGAGGACGGGACAAGCGTACGTTGCTGAAGATCTCTCCAAAGGTCACGTAAATGTACTCGGATTTTGCGATTTTGAAGCCTAGAATGTTCTTCACCTATATACGATGTTAGAAAAATCCATATTCTTGAGGAAGGTAGACTCGAGCGGGAGAGTTAAGTTATGATTCTAACAGTTTCGTTCATTTTCTATCGTTTATTTGTATTTTTACGACAGTGCTACTTCAGCGGTTTTCTGTACTTTTCTTTCGATGTTGAACTTAGTATCACCTGTGTGAGTCCGATCAGAAACGCCGCCGCGCTAGTGAATCCAGAAATGACCGGATGGCCGATAAAATTGACGATAAATCCGAGCTGAAGCATGGCTGCAGCCATCTGGACATCATAAATTTTAGTGTGTATAACATATATATATATATATATATATATATATATATACATAATAAACTTTACGTATTTGTTCATTATGCAACGTGTGTACGCAATCAAACACAGGCACCACGTAGTGCACATGTGACATTTTTGGCGAATACGAAAACCTGGATGATCCCTGTGATGAACGCCAAGAGGATTGCCAGTTTCGCATACTCTTCTGGACACGCTTCGTTTTGCGGCAAATTACTCTCAGGACACTCTTCCTGAAGGCATATGGAAGGGATAGAATGACGAGGATGGCGATGAGAACTCGCACCATCATTCCCCCTCTTTCCTCTTAAAAACAATCAGCAGCTAGATAACTACTAAAGCTGCAGGAGTTACGCATTTGAACGGTCGTTCTTTGCCTACCTCGGTGAGGACTCCCTGGAGCGCAGCGTTGGTTAGAATGGACACTAGGGCGGTGGGTCCAACTGCAAGCTGACGAGATGTACCTGGTGGAGAGGAGAGCGGGCGTGTAACCATTGATAAACGAATAGGATTTCATGCAAAATGTAGTAAGAGGCAGGGAGCGAGATAGAGAGAGAGAGAGGGAAAGAGAGAGGTGGGGAGAGGGAGAGTGGTGGTTGTATGCAGGCGTCTACTCTGCCAGCATTGTTACTACCATTATTATTCCCACTCAGAATTCTAGTGACGATATTATCAAGTATTACCCACGAAAGCATAGAGTAGAGATGGAAGCATCGTCGCGTAAAGCCCATAGATAAATGGAAGGCCGGCGATATCGGCGTAGGACATACTAAGGCCAAGGGCAAGCGCAATGTGATGTTCATGTTCAGCTCCTTAGCATGACATTAGATTATAGATGATGATTCCAAAAGAAGGAAATAATCTTGATCTAAATTTCCACGATCGGTCGTGAGGGCAGTTGTTATTCTTTCCACTCCAGACTGCGGCACGTGATCCGTGCCGCGGACCAAGCGGTGCCCTCAAATTAAATTTATGAAGAAATCTTAAAATTCAATACTGTACCTCTGAGGAATCACCATAACCAGCACAGTAATACCAGCAACTATGGGGGGAGAACATAGCACCATGATTCAGGAAGGGAGGGAGGAGGAGAAAGTGTAGATGAGATAGACTGAAACCATTTCTCTTCAAAAATAACATCGTGGTGTTTATTGTCAAAAGGACCGATATCAGCCTTGAATGTGTCGCATGTGGTCAAAGGCAGCCAATCTAGCAACGGAATCTGTGTCATTAGTTTAAACATCAATGAAAGGAATACCAAAGAGGGGGAAAATAGAGGTAAGAGAGAAAGAGAGAGAGAGAGAGAGAGAGAGAGAGGCATTTAATTCCGGATTAAACACACACACACACACGCACATAATTATATATATATATATATATATATATATATATTCAATAATGATGTCATAAATTTAAGTATATTTGGATGCTACGTACTCTTTTCTTGGAATAGTCCCAGATTTCATCTGATGAGGGGTATCGCAAATCTTCCCATTCCAAGGGACGAATGACCTGGCATCCATAGTAATATTGGAAAGGTCTCACTCAAATCATGGCTCTCGGGGTATTCCATCCGCAATAATTGCGGAAATGATCGAAATTATACATCCGTGCGTCCACGACGTATTAGATGCAGACCTTGTGAAGACGAGAAGCCATTTTTCTACTATCATTTTCGTTGAGAGTAGGACAGTAAGTCGTGATATCTTTCTCTGAGAAGCGCCCTATGTCATCGTAGCATTGAAAGTAAGCAAATGTTTACACAAATTGATTTCTATATTCGATACCTATATCAGAATGAGAACCCTTTCGCTCGACGGTACTCATGTTACCGAGAAGTCCCTTCCTTCCACGCTCTTCGCCTTCCGGTTGAGGCGTCTTCGCCTCATTCTTTCCCGCGAGTTGTACTTCTGCAAAGTGCTGCATCACGGAGTTTGCGGGGGTGGTTGGGGGTTAACCGCACAGCGTGCGCCTGTTTCTATTGGGGTGGGAAGTTCTCCCTTTAGAAGGAAAGAGAAAGGGTAGCAAGGGTAACTGTCACGCTTTTTGCGTGTACGACAACGTCGACATTTCTTTCCGGATTGCTACGTGGTGCTTCATCTTCGATTCTGGGGTTTTCGGCATGGTATTTTTACCGAAAGGGCCCGGAATCCCGACGGGATTTCTGAAAACCGAGGGGGCGAAAATTGACCATTCGGGGATTAATTCCGAGGGCGATTTGTGTCGACCTCAAAACAGCCCTCCGAAAACGTACGCGAATAACGGCCCCCAAAACAATGAAAAAAAAATTAATTGCTCGATTTGAAAAAAAATGCCCTTAACAGTAAAAAGACCAGGAGCATCATCTCGTTTTGCTTGATGTGGGAGAAAAAGAGTGGAAACGAGAAATGAAACGTGCGTTTTCCTTCTTTTCGAAAATTGCACCGGTGGTAGCCAGCTGTTGGAAATTGGAAATTCCGTGTGCGTTTTCGAAATTTTTTGAAGAAATGGGGGTATTTTTGGGGGTTTCAAAGATGATTTTCTTGCAAAGTCCTAGGAGCGAGAAATTTCGCGAGACTTCATCACTTCCTTTTACGAAGTTATGGCCTAAAGGCGTAATTTTATGCTAAATATGGCTGTCGCTAGGGAAAATCCCCATTCATTTGTTGAGATCCACACATTTCCTGCTGCCTCAGCTACCAGAAGATAGAGAGCCGTCGAAGCAGAACTGAAGCGTTCCTACTCGAAATCATGGGCACCTCCAACAGCAGGAAGGCTTCAAACAGCGGAAATTTTTTTCCCGCAACTGGTCATTTCATTACTATCGCAACGGGAAATCCGAAGGACGAGTACAGCATAAGAAAGTTTAAGAGTCTTGAGGAAGCCAGCTTACACTACAAGACGTTGAAAAAGAAAAAGATCTTTCGGGCCCTTGTTGGGCCCGATGGACGTGTATTGAAAAAAAAGGTCAGAAGCAAGAGACATTTGGCAAGTTTCAAAGAACATTGCATTGGATTTATGAGAAGGAGGGCTTCTGTCGGACAGCCCAGGCACGGGAAGGCACTATACTCGGTTGCAAAAAAGCGATCCAGGCATCCAACCAATGAGTTCAAATGCTCTCCCCCAGTATCAACTCCTTCATCTATTCATGAGCCATCATCTTCACATGAGTCACGTGTCCCTGCAATGACAGTTGTGGATGTAGCATCTGGAAAACCTGCTACACCAGCTTCATCGCGAATCGTCAAATCAAGAAATTCTTTCTCCGACAAACCGCACCATTCTAATGAGAACCCTCTGTTTGATACAGAAAATATCAAATAAAACACCAAGCATTTAGATAGAAGAGAGAAAGGAATCCCACTTACATTCAAGAAAAAAATGAATATGATTTACAAAAAATAGAAAATGAGAACAGATGAGTTCAGGGAGGGTCGTAAATAGCTGTCACTTCTGCTACAAGTGCAAGTCTCATCACGTGTATAAGATGATGAGATGACTAGAACAGTTGTAAAAGATTTCTTTTATGATATTATTCGATAGCACCTTAAACAGTACAGACATAAGGAATCAGGGGTGAAAAAAATACAAATGAACTAGCTATCTAGAGAATGAAAAAAGAGAATGAACTTCTCGGATTAAAATCAAAGAAGAGATGCACTACAATTTTGAGAAGGAACTTGCACGGCAAGATCTACAACTGGGAAACGTAAAGGATTCTCCGCAATTCATTAGTAAAATTGAGACTCATTTTACATGAATTACTCAAACCCAGTATCTAAATATGTGACAAGCTTTGATGACCATTGACATTGCGCCAATCGTTGCTCTTTTGTATCTACTCAGAATCACTGCTCCAGCGCTAAGCTTGTATGTACCAACTTTTGCAAAAAAATGTGTGAATAGCTACCGAATTCAAATCTGTTATGTAATAATTACGATGAGCACGCGCAGTACGTAAGGATACGTCTTGTTTCGTCGCAGTTTCCACCTTTTGGATGCCTTCCTTCGAGCACTCTAGCTGACATGCTACCTATATACCTTTTCAATGTCCTTTTGTGCGTACCTCTTTGTTGCATGCAAAAAACATGTGCATCAAGTGTAGCAACATGATATATATCGATATAGCTAGATAGGCTGTGCGTGCGTCATCTACTGCTGATGCCATGCATGGGCGGTGGCTGTTTTCCACACAGCATAGCATGCATATACTATTATAGCACAGCTATAACTAGTTATATTTCAGGCAAGCAATTGTACCGATGACGGTAAGCGGCGATTGTATACACACACGCCACAATATGATTATGGTTGGCATAATACATGCCGGCAGCATATCACGATGTAAGGCACCTGCTAGCCTGCGTTTAGACTATAGCGCATATGCAATGCAACTTATATATATGAAGCAATGTGTGTGGTGCGTGCACGTTCACTATGCCATTGATACAATCGATGGAATACAGGTTGATAGATGAGCTTAAATAAGAAATCCACTGCTTCAAGGATGTAATAAAAGTGCTACTAAGTGACATTGCGATTACAATTCATTCATTATTTCTTTAAACCGACGACAATCATGTAAAGACAGTTAGCAATAATTAGCAATAAATATATGTACTTTCATTGTCTATATTACGATATTCTACAACTCGCTTAAGTGCGAGCTTGAGCAAATAAGCATTTCAAATACTGGCCATCGTCAAAACTTACTGGATGATCGATAGCATGCCCCGTCCTCTCCACTATACGAAGGGGCCTTTTTTCCTGGATGAACAGGTGTAATTATATCCTAAATGATATGGCTCGAAACCCTTAAGTATATAGCATGCACATACCTTGAGAGCGGATTGTTCAATCGTTTTGAAAAAGAGGGCAGGATTGATTTTGTTGGAGCAGGAGGCAAAGACTAGCCAGCCCTCTTGTTTGAGGAGTTTCTTCGAAGAATAAGAGCAAAAGGGTGGAGGGGATTGATTGTTACATGAAATCAAAATTTCACTTGAAGGAATACGGGTTCCGTACCAGAGCCATGGATGCGAGTCTTTCATATGCGCGAGTAGCTTTATTAACCTATTTATATTAGCACTCAGCTTTAGCGAATTGGCTTCAAAGACGTTGCATTCATTTGGCTTTAGCTAGAGGATTCGTCCTACATGTTGCTTACTGCTGGCCATGGATGGTGGATCAACGATGACGACATCAAATCTGATGGGAATAAGACGTATACTTAAGGATGGAAAGAATTTCGATTTTGTCCTTCGTTATTGAGCATCTACTTGCGATTTTCGCGAATCATCTGTTTCATCTCCTCAAACGCGTCTCCGCACACCATCTGATGATAATTATTCAAAGACGTGAAAGCAGGCCCCTACAGCTTTTGGAGACTTCCCTTGATATTGAACTATTGCTTCCTTTTTCCTCTTTTCCATCTTCTTTGGCCTCGCACTCACCTCAATGGTTACATCAAATAAGTACCTCATGAACTTGCTGAAGTGGTGGGTTGAGTTCAAAGTTATTGGCTGCCTCGTCAAGCGCTTTCTTGCAAATGTCCACTGAGACGACCTGTGTGAGTAGAGGGGGGGGGGAGCAAATTGAGAGAAGGAAAAGGGAGTAGATGATATGCTTGAAATACGTTGTTTATCAATCCGTCCACTTATAAGGGACACGCATGCTACACGGGCTGTTGTCCCAATATTTAAAAGTGCATCTGTTTGTAACTGAAAAATAACGACCTCATCCGCTCCCCCCCTTGCGGCATAAAGGGAAAAAGCCCCAGTGTACGCAAAGACATTTAGCACGCTTTTTCCGTGGCACAGCCGCTTAATCATCGTATCAATGTTCGGCAATGAGTGATTGATCAATTCATTTTGCGCCCTCAGCTCAGGCTACGCGTATGATGAGTAAGTTTTCATGCAACTTAAGATAATGTTATTCGCACAACACCATGACCACAGTTTGAAACGTTGGTACGAAATCGAGAATTGAGATTGGTAGAGTAGGATGATAGAAGGCGTACAACGCTAAATAGCCTACCTGCAGCCGTTCTCTATTTTCACGTTGATCAAGGAAGAATCCTAAATTATTAGGATTAGAACCATGCGAGTGGAGATGACTCGAAGGATTGTTATTAAGACGACAGTGTTGTAAAACAACGTGGACCAAAAAGAGTCGCCCCTTTACCAGTTTTCTGGCCTTTGTAAGGGTCGCACTGGAACCTTATGCTGTTCTCTACAAATCGGATTTTGGACGACAAAGATCCATTCTCGGAGCCTGGCGAACACATGTAACTACTGAGACGACGATAAGATGAAGGCGGTTTCGACTTTCACCAAAGGTGAGGAACGTGAAAGTAGTAATAGTAGCAGTAAGATGATGAAAGTGATAACGGAAACGGAGATCATGGCGATAGCGACAGTCATGACAACAGTAAAGAGATACGACCTTCTATTGCGAAGCGTCCTCTGAGGGTCTGGCTGTGCTTCATTCCCATCCGCGTATCTTCATCGAGATTTTGCACGCTTCTGTGATACACACATGAACAACAAAATGGTCATTTAAACTAGATACTCGCCAGGTTAGAGCGCTTCCTCGTTCCCATGACATCAGTGATTATAGACGCTTAAAAGACTGCAACCGTGAGAAGAGAAGCACAGCGTGATCGGTTTCCGGCATAGCTCGCATGAGCTCGTCCACAATCCCTACGATGACATGTGCAGTAACAGTAGGAGGAGAAGCAGTAGAAGTAGCAGCAGCAGCAGCAGTAGTAGTAGTAGTAGTAGTGGTAGTAGTAATAGTAGTCTCGTTAGCACGTATAAAGGCAAATTGTGCATGAGGGTCTGAAGAGTGAAACACGAAAATCAGAGGAGAAGCGCTAGTTTATATGGCAAGAATTCCTAGCGATGCTAGTATCGTTGGTGGTTTTCAATAACACCATCGAGATAGGGAAGCCATGCTCCCGTATAAAGTTTGAAGACAATGGTGCTGTTGTATCGATCGCACACAAGACCGCCCATTCCGTCGTTCTCTCCGTTGATAACTCTGTAGCTGCAAGCAGAAAAACATTTATTATTACAATACTTGACATTGTTCGGGTGGTGTGCAGCTTACGCATTTGTCACGCTAGGATCCTTGAAGTATTTGATTCTCTTCATCGCAGCTTCCACGGCTCTATCTGCGAGCCATTGCCCATTTACTGGGGCTTTTTCCAGCGATAGAATCCTGTAGTTGTGTTAAAAAATCAAAAAATGAAAAACATAACGCTCCGAATATTTGAAACATTCTCAAAATAGTGTGTGTGTGTGTGTGTGTGTGTGTGTTTGGGTGTGTATACTTCCGTTTGTATATATATATATATATATATATATATATATATATATATATTTGTATAACCTGACGATAATTCCTGTCCCTTCACAGAACAAGCCGAGCTGTTTAGGAAGACACCGTCAGAGTGCAAAACGGCAATATAATCAAGACAATGCAGCTGAGACATAAAACACAAAGAGAATATATATTTTATTTTTATTACCGCCAAGAATTTGTCGTTCCGGTCAAATATCACGACTACGTCACCTGGAGAGCCATCCCGGTTCTGTTCAAGGAAGTTTGTTGCGAAATTGGGATCTCTGATCTATCATCGTGTCACTTAACATAAGAGGGTGACCTGCTTTGCAATATCGTCTCGGAACACCCAAGGATATCCTTTCCTAATCTTGCTTTCCCCTCTTCCATTCAGGTGCATGGCAATTCGCTTGGAAGTGCTCTTCAAAGCTCCAGGCTGATTTGGCTGGCCGTCAATGGTGTCGTCGTTGGAGCTAGCATTCTCCTGCTTCTTCAGGATTGTTGTTTTTCTTTGACGACCATTACAAGAAAGCAACCTAGCAGCTTCTCGTCTTCTGCTCACCCCCTGTTCGGCGTTAAAAGTTGTCCAGAAGCGAGCTCCAGCTGCATTTCTTCTCCCAAGGTCTGCAAACGCCTTCGTATAATGACGGTGATTCGAGATTGCCCCCCCCCCTCCACGTGGATGCGACCCCACGAGGAAAAAAGAAAACCACACGCTGAAAATGGCGAGGGAAAAGGCTGAAATCATTTTCTAATCCCCCCCCGGCTGCACGCTCAGGTCGAGTAGGGTACTGTTTCCTTCGAGGTATAACTTGTTAGGTGCAAGTAAATTAGAACATTTTTTAACGATATTATTCCGTAATATCAACTTCACTATTTTTGCCACAGGAAATCGAAAGACTCCTTCACAAGAGAGGCTCAATGGGACAAATTTATGAGCGAACTTTGACCGGAGGTGGAAATTGAGCGTCCAAAGGCTAAATAGTATAGACGGACATGATGCATTACACATCTGCGACAATCAAATTATTCCAATTTGATCCGTAAATTCCCAAGCGTTTCGTACCGTTTCGGCGTTATTAAGGGGCGCTGAATTCGCCGATGTCTCCCATAGAAATCATCAATCCTTGCGACGACGAACGACCCCCCACCCGTTCCCCGTCTCTAAGGGCGTAGTGCCTGTTTTTTGCTTACAGAAAATCAGCAGCATCGTACATACTCTCCATTGATAAGTGCCACAAAGGCGAAAGTTCGTTCCAAGGGCAACTGTTGAGACGTAATAATTCGATGTGCGTGCAATGATAGATCTCGAAAAAGTTTGGTAGCCTAGAAGAAGAACACAGGCGTTCTATCGTGGCCTGTAGGACACGATACATTGGTGGGAGAGATAGGCCCAATGATTAGCCTTTCTTTGTCCGCTACATTCTATTGGTTGACGCCCACACCCTCTTGCTGTGTCGCATTTTTTACAGTTGGTGAGAGCATCGTAAAATCTCATTTGTTTTTACAGTTCGTGAGAGTATCGTAAAATCTCAAATGAGCTTATACGAACGAGCAGCGGAGAGGAAGCCTGCCTCTAAGAGCCCTGCTAGAAAGACTGGTGGCAGGGGACTCAAACCCACACCAGGATGCACGCTCTTTGGTGATTAAAACTCGAAAGAAGCATCAAACATATCGAATTACGTGTGCGTGCGTGTTCGTGTGTTCTTCCGATCACAAAACTGCACCAATATAGCATTCTTAAGCGTTTATTTTCCTCCTCCTCATTCTCTACCACCGTTCTCTCATTTTGCTCAGTCCGCAGCCTCTCATACGACTCCACGCACCTTGATCTACTACATGCATTTGAAGAGGGTAATGGATCACTTTCCCTTCTTCCTCTTTTCCCTGACATAATAAACACATGATGAGGAAAGCTGCGCAGATAATTCATTCATTACTGGAAGAATCGACAAAATTACAAATCCTTGACCTTTGGTTCCATCCAGAATAATAAACAACATGTTATCATCACCATCAATATCATCATCATTATCATCACCATCATATTATCATCAACTCTGTTTTTGTTGTCGTACCCTAGTCGGCCCTGTAAAGACCGCCTACGTTGTACACGACAAGCAGGTAAGCTTGATGCGCAGCATTGCTAACTTGTAGCTTCTTGCAAGCACTCGGAAATCATTAACACCAGAGAGTGAAGAAAAAGAAGAGAACAGCAACTACGACAGATTCGTTGTCCCTGTCCCTATCCCACATCTCTATACCTTCTTTTTGACAACAAACGCCACAAATTCAATCAGGGTAAATCTCGTGGGTTTGGCTATGTCGTATACGCGCTAGAGGCAGACGCGCAGGCAGCTGCCGTGGAGATGAATGGGAAGGTGGTAACACGTGATAGTTTCTCATATTTGTGAGTGTGTTGGGCTCGTATGCTGCTACTGCTGCTCTTGAGATTCGAGGGATGGAAGGAAAATTGGACAGCCATAAATAGGATTATTTTTTGTTCGTAAGTAGATGACATTGACGAAATGTTTCTCCCTGAAACACACACACACACACACACACAGAGAGAGAGAGAGAGAGAGAGAGAGAGAGATTTTGAGTCATATCGCACGTTGAATCTTAGGAAATCATGGGTCGGAAGGTTCAGGTGAAGCTCGCTGCTGATAGAGGTAACCTTCGTCGCTGCCATCATCACAGCCTTAGTCATCTTTGCAAAGCATAATTAACAATTTGACATCTAGCATAAAATAGGTTTCCTCATGACTTATATCGATAGAACTGTTACTGTAATTAGCTGCATTGCCCCCACTCCCTCCTCCATATCCATTGGATATCAGAACCTGTTTCCAACAAGAAGACTCTGTTGATATCCCTCCCTCTCTCTCTCTCTCTCTCTCTCTCTCTCTCTCTTCCATTTTAATTTCTTTTTTGAATGCTCCTGCCACCAGATTCCTCTTCGGCCCAGAGGAAGAAGAATAGTAAGGACGAAAAGAAAAAGAAGCAGCAGAAGTCAGCGGCGACAGCGTCTAAGCAGCAAGTTACAAAACCTTCCGGAAACGACGGGAGAATAACGCATCAGCCTGCAAAGAAGAAGACGAAGAATTCCACGCAATCCACAAAAAAAGAAGAGGCGGTGAAACGGATGGCAGAAGACGACGAGGACGACGATGATGACGACGATGACGAAGACGATGATGACGATGATGATGATGACGACGACGATGACGATGACGATGACGATGACGATGACGATGACGACGACATTCAAGCTAAGGTCGGAGGTCAAAGCCATGCCAGCGACAGTGAGGAAGGGGATGACGACGACGACGACGACGACGACGATAGTGACGATGACGATGATGATGATGACGACGATGACGATGACGACGATGATGACGATGATGATGGTGAGAGCTCCTAACCTATGAAACTTAATTCAAAGCAGCAGTAACTACAAAAATCAATACGAATCGATGATCCCTTCTTCTAAAAACGAAACTCTGAATTCTCTTTCCTTCCCCCCTCTCTCACTTTTTAACTTCTTGCAGACGATGACGGTGACGATGACGATAGTATCGGTGGCCGAAATAGCAAGAAACAGCCCAATAAGCGAGCAAGGAATAGTTTAAGTAGTAAACAGAAAGATAATAATAGCAGCAGTAGCAATGAGAAACCGACTCCCGTCCTCATCCTGGAGGGACTGGCGCTGACCGACGACAACGACGACGACAGTGACGACAAGGAGAGTGCAAAGAAGAAGAAAAAGAAGAAGAAGAAGAAAAAGAGATCAAAGGAAAAAGACCTTGCAAAGATGCTTAGGAACTTGCTCAAAGGGCTCGGTGTGGATATCAACTCCATCCAGACGGTTGGTTGTGAGATGATGATGATGATGATGATGATGAGGAGGAGGAGGAGGAGGAGGACGACATATTTTTCGAGATGATAATGCTCATGATAGATGATGATGCTGAAATCGTTGCGGATCGAATACAGACTTCCAGAGAATGGATGATGATGATGATGATGATGATGGTGGTGGTGTTGTGTGGCACCTCGAGCTAACAATGCGTCCCCCCCCCCTCTTCAATCGCAACAGCTGATATGCCCTGGGCCAGAATCCCTACCGGGAAAATCGGGACTTTCAGCCCGCATCGAATTCGAATCTGAAGGTTAAAATTTGCGTGCTGACGATATGTATTGTCCACACTCATTGGACACTCTCCCCCCCCCTCTCCCCCTCTCCCCCCCTCTTCTTCGTCACACCAGAGACGGCCTCGATAGCTAAGGATACGATTTTGAAGGTAGGCTTCAAAACGTGATCGATCGCGATAATATCATCGTCGTTGATATTGTTGCCTATTTATTGCATCGCGAGAGAGGGAGAGAGAAGGGGGGGCGGAAAGAGAGAGCGCGACGAAATACCTCGTGTTGGATGAATACCAAAAAAATTACAAGATTCGATTCAATATTATGAGGTTCTTGAAATGCGCGCCAGTACTGTTTACTATTGCCTACCGTTTTGCTCAATAAATGAAGATAAGAAATATTGGTGATGATGAGAGCGATGAAGTCGATGATGACGAGGTTGATGATGATGATAGTTAATCGCTGATCGTGTTTATCCAATGTGGTCTCTCATCATACCGTTGTTCTATCTTCCTCTACATGTTATGAAGGGCGAAGGAGACGATACAACAGCGATTCGATGTCGCTTCCTCACCGAGCAAGCTAATCGGCTCATCGTGCGTAATCTCTCCTGGAGGTACCAGGAACATCAACTGGGAATTGGGGGGGGGGGGGAGACGGTGACGATAAGTGATGATGATGAGTGAGTGAATGAGTGTAGTTCTACTGAGAAACATGATAAAGCATTATGTATCGTGTGTGTGGCATTGAATGTGGGATGCTGCGATATAGGGGCATATATATATCCATTTTGGTAGCTAGGCTAGGCTGAGTCCCCATCGTCGTCATCATCATGATCATCATAATACCACACTGCCATCAAATCATCAAACCATCCCATCATCATCACCCATGGCATTTACCTCGCCATAATCTTTGACTTCGTAATGATAATAGAGCTACGGAAAACGTGCTACGGCGTCGATTCTCGCAAGCAGGAAAGCTATTATCTATCACCATTCCGAAGCGTAAGGTCGTATGCGTTGTACTACTACTACTACTACTACTACTAGTAGTAGTAGTAGTAGTATAGTAGTAGTAGTAGTAGTAATTAGTAGGAGGAGGAGGAGGAGAGGGAAAATATAGCAGCAACAAGGCAATCAGCGAATCATATGAGTGAATAGCAATGCAACAGATATCGCTGTAAATTTACCTAAAATGATGACTTTTCTATCCTTTGGCATGATGATATGATGGTGATGATAATTACGATGATAATTACGATCGATTGTCATCGATTATCAGTAGCATCTCCAACTTCAACGTTCCATGTTCTTCTTCCCCATTCCTTCGTTGCCTCCCCCTCTTTCTCTCTCCCCCCCCCCAGGACGGGAAGAAGTCGGGCTTTGGGTTCGTGCACTTTGAAAAGCTCTCAGGAGCGTACAAGGCCATCAGCATGCTCAATGGCCGCAAAGTTGTCGATAGGTAATGCCACACTCCTTGATTCTCTGCCTGTAGAAGGATGGTATATGCAAGTGGGATGACCATGATCTCCGGATAAATCAGGAGAGATTGCAAGCAGTATTTTGATGATGATGATGATGATGATGATGACGATGATGATGGGGACAACAATGAATGCTGCTGCTGCTGATGATGATCTCCGCGGACGTATGTACGCTCTCGCAAATGACACGACGACGATGACAATGATTAGGCCTGTCGCTGTGGACTGGGCTTTGTCCAAGGCTCATTTTGAGCACCTCAAGCAAGTCGATGATGCCCTTCTTTCTCTGCTCCCTCCCCCACACACACCATAAAAACATAATACACACACACAAACACACACAGACTCACACACGCTAGTATCTCCATTTGTAGAGTATTGAAACGACTGAGAAAGAGAAAATGGATGAAGACCACGACGACGACGACGATGATAGCGCAGAAGACGACGATGAGATGGATGAAGAAGATGACGATGACGATGATGACGATGATGACGACGATGACGACGATGACGACGATGATGAGGATGATGAGGATGAAGAAGATGCGAAAGAAGAAGGTACGAAAGGAAAGAATTCTGCCTCAAAGAAACAACAAGCTGATGAGCAAAACACCGTCGTTTTTGTGCGGAATCTACCGTTCGAGGTGCGTGTTTTTAGGCAGAAATTTCTGAGGCTTTAAAGCTAGCAAACTTCCAAAATGTGCAGACGACAAGTTCGTTCTGTTTGTGATTCACACAGCACATTGTCACGCACATGCACACAAAATGAATTTAGCGAGAGAAAGGAGGAAGCACCATTCCCCCGTCGCGGGGTAATAACCACATAATACGTATCCTTTTGACGTCAATAATCCTTTTTAGACGAGGGACGATGGGCTCTTCGCGGTGTTTAAGAAGTACGCGGCTCACCATCACATCTATTGCTGTTGTCGGTCATTATGGCCGACAGTGCAGCTGCGACACTACACTTATTTGAACAAGCCGAATAACATCGTAAGCAGTGGTTTGGAGAGATGCCGCTGGGGCCATACGAATTGCGTGTGTGTGTGTGTGTGTGTGTGTGTGTGTGAGTATATATGTCACCGAGAATAATTTTCGAGCATACAGCCATGTGGATAATTCAACGAATGAGTGAATGAATGAATGAATGAGTAGGTTCGGCCCGGTGGCATACGCACGTGTTGTCTTCGATAAGAATTTGGTGGGTTTGTGGGTGGGTGGAGGAGAGGATGAGAGAGTGATGATGATGATGAGGATGATGATGATGATGATGATCCGTGTATTCGTTGATTCTCTCCCTCCTCTCCGATCTAGGAGAGAACTCTTCGTTCCCCCCCCACCTCCTCCTATTTCTTCGTATGTGTGCCCACGTGCGGAAATGGGGAGCACCAAATCTACGACGACAACAATAAATCTGATGATCACTCGTCATCAGGGAAGGTCCAGAGGTACAGCTTTCGTAAAGTTCTACAAGCATACATCTGCCAAGAAGGTGCTACTCTTTATTTGACATCCTCCGCCACTGTTATTACCTGGAACTGGGGGAAGATCCGAGGGGGGGGGGGGGGA
>ADNK01001276.1:112500-208702 GCA_000320545.1 Bigelowiella natans CCMP2755 | reverse complement strand
CACCCCCTAAATAAAGTAATTCTCCCCCCGCCCCTGACGTTCTGGGCCAACCCCCCCCCCCCCCCCAAGCGCTTGCGTCTCATTTTGGGCCCACGCATGCGGGCGAAACTTCGGGGGGGGGAGGGGGTAATATCGGGGAGGAAATTTTCCCCTCCTCCTCCCTTCCCCCCCCCCCCCCCCCCCCTCTCTCTCTCTCTCTCTCTTACACACACGCACGCACGCACCCACGCACACAAATTTTATCATTGTCTTCTGCGTTGTTTCTCCTTCTCTTCGTCGTCAAATCCCTGTCCTATCTTCTTCTTCTTCTTCTCTCAGGATGTTAAAGGACCGTGAGGAGGAAATCGGTAAGTGCTATTCCTCAAACACCAACATCATCAAAAGATGATAAACTTGAAGTTACACCCTCCTCGAGAGCTTGCAGGGAGAACGAGTGTGCATCAGGGTAGAAGAAGTGTCAATAGAGTGGAAATGTAACAATCGTGTGTTTGTTCAGCGGGGGAAGTTTTGAAAGGCAATGGCGTCGTGATCTGGAGGATAATAGGTCGTATCGCTCGTTGATGCTGCTGCTGCTCATGGATGCAATGATAATGATGATGATGATGATGATGATCAGCAAAACGATGTGAGCTTTAAGAACGTCTTTAGATATTAGACACACACACACACACACATACACATACACATACACATACACATACACACATAGTTAATGCTGCGACGATGGCGTTTGTTTGCCGATGTATCGTCGTAAACTCATCCAATTTGATGTTGAACACTTGGTAGGCTTTCTAAGCGATGTGTATACACGATATTCCTCGCCTTCATTCGAACGATGGATCTTCTCGCAGGTGTGCATAGGATTAGGCAGCAACAGCTACAATGATACCACCACCAACAACAACAACAACAATAACAACAACACCACCACCAATAACAACAACAACAACTGAGACCTTCCTCCTCCAATAAGCTTCATCTTTACTGCTACGGTTAGGAAACAGCACGAAGGGAAAGCTGGGAGGAAAATGTGTTCAATTGGGTGCTGCAGATGCCAATACGGTCGTTCATTTAAGTGGGGTAGTAGTGGAGAGGGGGACAGAAGAATACATCAGTCTCCCTCTCCCCCCCCCCCCCCCCCCCTCCCCCCCTCTCTCTCTTATTTAGTTTTTGATAATTATGTGCTTTAAGATGTTCATGGTGTCGATATGCCTCTTCCTCCTTTTTTCTCTCCCTCTCCCCCCCATTTTCCCTTCTTCATCTGATACGCCGCAAAATATATGACCACAAACTTGGCCAACAGGGTGCCGTCCTATACGAGCATGTTCGCCCACAGGGATAAGCCTATCAAAGATGCGATTAGAAGGTGATACGTCATAAATACTAGACAGGATTTTCAAAGAACAATCCGTAGAGAGGACCTTTCCCCCATTCCTCTCCCTTGCTCATATAGATACATATGTGTACGCGCGCGCGCGCGTGTGTGTGTGTGTGTGTGTGCGTGTCGTGAAATGGTACTGTCTCAATCGTTCTCATTGTTCCAACAATGTCCCCACAGTATCGAGTCGTTGATTCACCACGTATCCTACGGAGTATTGCTCTCACGCATTATCAACCTGTTACCCTTGAGAGAGGGGGAGGGGGGACGAGCGGAGGATCAGCAGGCCAGCAGAAGAAGGAAAGGACCAACAAGTGCTGATGATCCTCATCCCCATCGCCAAGGCAGCAGAAGAGGCAGTATTCAGCATGGTTCAAGCAGTGGTCGCATTAGTAGTAGTAGTACTAGTAGTAGTAGTGGAAGTAGTGGCAATCGGACGGTCATCATCAAAGGCATCATTCTCAATCCGAAGACAATCGAGGTGGTGCTTTCGTGTGTGTGTGTGTGTGTGTGTGTGCTTGCTTCAGCCAGTGCCTCGCCCTCGCCCCCCCCCCTCACCTCCCGTTTGCGACAGAATGCTGTTGTACTACTGCGCTCGCTTCTTATTGACCCTGATTCGTGAGTTGGTGACAGACGCGCCGTCAAAACATCCGCAAATGCTTAGAGCCGTTAAGAGCGGTGCCGGGCCTAGCTACAACTCATCTGGGTGAGGAATGAAGTCTTCTTACTTAGTAGTACGTACAAGGAAAAAAGGGGGGGGGGGGGGGGGGGATGGATTGGATCATAACCTTTTCGACTGAAATGATGAGTAGGTAATTGTGTGACGATGATTTTTGTATACATCTCTTTTATCACATAGAATTGTGGATAGTAAGATAACAGCAATATAATATATATCTGCAGATAAAGCCGATGACCTTCTAGCCTGCTCGCGTCCAGCTTGCATGGGTGGTCCCAGCGATCAAACACACACACACACACACACACACACACACACACACAAATAATCAATCAATCACCGTGTCGGAAGAGAGCATATGCCTTTTAGTACGTCTCACATCCTTACTAATTTTGCTTTGTGTATCAGGGCTGCTGCGTGACCTTTACCGATTTGAGATGTCACTGCCACCACTAGCAGCAATGGATGATAATAAGGCATCAATGGCAGCACCTCTGAGGAGAAGGAAGAAGACAGGGCGAGGAAGAGGATTTGAGGAACCTGAGAAACAACATCGGCCATCTTCATCAAGCAGCTCCGTCAACAAACGTGATTTCTTCCACAGAACGAGCATACAAGGAGAAAATGATCAAGCAGAGAGGGGCAATGACAAATGGGATAGGCAAGAGAAGAGCGACGCAACTCAGGAGGATATCGATGAAGCACTTGCTTTGTTTGACGAGACAACAGGTATAGCATTGTTGCGCTCAATCAGCTAGTTGAAATGAAACGTTATTCGTATCATTATTGTTATCAATCTTCATGCCAAACAGCAGATGCTTGCTTTCTCTCTCTTCCTCTCCCCCCCTAGAACGAAGTTTTCGCGAAGAGGAGGCTTCGAAAGCAAGCACGGGGGCAGCAGCAGCCGCCCCTTCGAGGCAGCAACAGCTAAGCGTGAGGAGAAGGTTACCAAGTACGCTTGATTTGAGGTCTCCTCGAGGAGATAAGAAGACCACTACTCATGCTACAGGTAGGAGGGTAGTTTCTATATTAGCACATAGTTGACCTAAACGTGCAAAGGCACGCAATGCACAGCAGTATCGACCAAGCGCGTTCCAAGTCTTCATCTTTTCCTTAGATGTCGTGTTATCCTGGCTCCGCTCCCTGAAACTCCCAGCAATCTCGAAATATCTGAATAGGTGCTACCTATCAAGCAGGCATCAACAACCTCGCTGTTGCTTGCCAGATGATCATTTCATGCCCGTTCCCTCGGGCGTGTATTTGTTTTTTAAACTGCCCTCAGCTTTCTATGACGCAATGCGCATGCATCTTGTGTTTTTGTGTATATGTGTGTGTACTAAATAAAATATGAATACTATGTTGGTGCAGATTCTCTCCTGGGCGACTCGGCGCGTTCAGCCGTTTCGATATCGCGCGCATGTGTGCGGACGGATTCGTTCTATGCATACTTGCAAAGAGAGTGGCAAGGGTCAGCAGCTAGTTTAAGCAACCTAAAATAAATCAAAAAAATACTTACATCTTCCAATACTTTTCATCTTCTTGTTGTTCTGGCTACTACCGAGCCCCCCCCTCCTCTCTCCCTCAACGGTTTGCATGCGTGCGTTTTCAATTCGTAAGAGCAATGCATGCGTGCCGCGTACATGTACTATGTAGGGTGAATTATCAGGAATTAAAGAGAAGGCACAAAGACGGGCTGAGAAGCTGAACAATGTTAATATGGTAATGCGTAGCCATAAACACACATTAATAATAAATTTGTCCACACTCGGAGTATTTCTTTTCCTATGATAATACTTCTGCTAATTGAATTTACCAGGCCCTCGAAACTTTTGGAACGAATAAAGCCATGCCTGTATCATACCTCTGGTATGATGGCCCTGTTGTTGTTGTTGGTGGTGGTGGTGGTGATGGTGGTGGTGGTTGCTGTTACTACCTTCTTTTGGATGAGGTTATATTCGATTATTTGTTATTACTATAGGTCGTCTCGAGAGCTGATCTCAGGACAACACCCGGATGTAACAGGTAAGAATTATTCAATACTCGTAAAAGCAGTATCTGAGAAAGCGGTATGCATTATTTTCGTAACCAAAACAGAGAGCATTTGATCCGTATATTTACATATCTCTGAAATAGTTAACAATGATGGTTGGATCAAAATATAAACACATGTATTTCCTGATTCCTTGTTGTTCAGTCGGCCTACTTCAGCAAATCCAACGCACGTTCGATCCAACTTGGACATATCGACGATATGAAGCAAGCATCTAGAGCATAGCCAGCATGCAATGATGTCTAGAATGTCATCGTAGCCGGCAGTTAAGCATATTCATCAAACATTACTAGATTATCTAGATCATAGTGTCACCATGATGTTTTTGACGAATCAATTGAGATATAGCTAAGCTAGTAAGGTAGCATCATCATCAAATCACTTCACACAGTCTAACTAGGACAGCTAGACAGTAGCTCAATGAAATTATCATGACCGCTTGACTTTTAGCAACAGCAGCCTCAACCGCATCTGCGATGCTAAGCGCATGCGCCGTCTACACGTACACACATTGAATGTCCCTGAAGTTAACAAATTCTAGACAATGATTTCCACTTAGCTAGTTAGCATGCGTGTCTCGCAAATGTAGATGTTTCTAGATTTTGTTGCATTGGTGTTGTATTTGTGTTAGTTGACACATGGCTAGATGGCATTGCATGCAGCAATAATGTGCATCTAGACATCTACCATGTTAATGAAATATAGCAATGTGATGCTATCTAGCTTAGCTATCATAATTTCCGAACATGTCCACAACTACATGTCGATTTTAGAACAATTGAAAACCTGCAATGTCAGCATGCTGTGGATGACTACATAATGTAGCCGGAAGCTTAATTATTATATTTCAACTGGGGGAAAACCAGGATCACCAGGATAAAGATTTTGACCCAGTGGTTGTGAAGCATAAGCTTCCAAAACCTTTTGTAAGTATGCTGCTTTTTTGGCGTCAACCGGTTCGAAGGCCTTTGCAAGTGAAGTTGTGCTAGTAGCGTTATATAACCCAGGATAGAAAGGGAGAGATGCAGCCCATTGTGTGCCATTTTTGGACTCAATTCCTCCGATTAGAAAGTTTTCGGCTGTAGAACTGTTCCTCATTTCTTGTGATAAATGCTTGAGAATCTCAGATGTATTAAAGCCTCCATCAATTCCAAAATCCGGATTTTCAAACATTGCATAAAATGAGATCTGAGTGGATTGATCGTGCTCATCCAATTTTTTCATGTAAGAGTTATTTGTAAATGTCATGATATGCGCCATGCCTCCGAACAAACCGCTATCAACATAGCTGGTTCCCCATTTTTTAATAATGAGAGAGTATAATGCTGCATCCTCGGGCGTTTGAATAGGATACACCAATTTATCAAACAAACGTGAAAGTCCCTCATTAATTGTGGATAGCCCGAGCATCGGAGGGTAGCTCTGGAGCTTGAAGAGTGGAAACACTTGCTTTGAGAATCCAGAGTACATTGCTTTTGCATCCACTTCAAAGTGCATACGGTAGTCGTAGTGACTAATGTTGACTCCAGCTTTGAAAGTTCCTTTTTGAAACCCAACGTCCACGTTAAAACGCGTGGATTGTTCGTGGAGTACCTGATCGTATGATGTGAATATGCTGTCGCATAGCTTGAAGTAAGAAGTCTCTGGAATATCTTGAATCTCAAGGCCATCGGGGACTTTATAACATTGAGGATTCCCCCTTATCACATAGGTTTGCTGCATATCGTAGGTTGTCATCGAGAGAACTTGGAGAAGCTGCGTTGTGCCATCTGGCTGAATGCTCTTTCCTGTGCGTACGTCAAATCCAAGTGACAAGTCTTGTAATCCCGGAATAACAGGCAAGTCATCGCTAAAGGCACAATTGGAAGGCGATGATCCATCTATTTGGGAGGTATTATTGTGGGCAGCCGCTGCTCGACGTTGGTAAATAGCTTCTGATAAAATCTTCTTCTTAACGGGGTCTTGGACAAAATGGTGGATTTCGGTGAAAGTTGGTCGTACAAGCGCAGGATTTGCACGAATCGTTTTAGAGAAGGTCTGGTACGAAGTATTAGTGGATCCACCGATGATGCTCGTGATGTTTTCCATGTTCATGATGAAGTCTTGGTTAATCTTTTCATCGCTGAAGATTTGATAAACGTTGGAATCATTTGATAAACGTTGGAATCACTTATTCAAAAGTTTAGAGTATTTGTTCTGTATGTGCATGTATGGGTGGCACACACACGCCAGCAAAATAGTAAATGTGTATGAATATAAATACTTATTTATATAAATAGAGAGAGAGAGAGAGAATACGTGAGCGTCTATCATTGTTTACATCTTTTTTTAGCAAAGCCCGGCAAAATTGGCATTCATGCACTCTGTCAACTCCTGTTTTTACCTGTGGTTTGATGAGGCACCAATGCCCAGGCCTAGATCTTCATAGGCGACCCACAGCTGAACCTGGTGATATACCCATTCCTCTGTGTGCTTTGCATATAACTCCTCGTTCACTGCAACGAAGTACATTAGCTTCCCTCCATATGAAGCAGTCGTCGCAACCACATCTCCGAAAGTGTTAATAAATAATTCATATAAAGCAGCTTCTTCGGGGATGGAACGTGAAGGAGGAAGTCTGGAGACCGCTTCCAAAAAGCGAGGATCAAGATCTGGAAGCTGCGCATCAGTGGAAATTGAAGTCGTGAATTCTGTGAAAACTCGCTCCGCGGTGTAGAGGGTGCGATTATGACTTTTCAAAAGTTCTCTTGCAATAGCTGTTGCAGTTGTATCTGAGAATCCAAACACCCCAGGAATACCAAAGCTGAACGAACTCCAGTCAGCTTCCGATTGTTGAAATGCGTAGATCGATTTAGAGATCCTGTTCGATGTGTCAAAATCGGCGGAAGGATATCCAAAAACGGTAATTTCATCCGGGACATTATAAACGGTGCCGTTGATAGGTTCCACCCAGGTTTTTCCATGGGAACAGTGCCATTGTACTATCGGAAGTTTACTCACTGGTGTGCCTTTCAAAGTATCAAACCCTAAGCCCACCCCGCTGTTCAACCCTTTGAGTAATGGATCACTACACACGCGATCAAACTTTTCAGGAACAGCAATCTTGTTCTTTCTCACTGGTGAAAAACGAGTGTTTGGCCTGGCTTTGACTGGGACAATAGTTGGAAGTTTTGGTGGGCTTTTTAAAGTTTTGTTGGGCTTACACCATGATGGAAGTGGAGCTGGATTCTTTGGAATGAGAGCTGCAACTCTTTTTTGCACCTCTGAAAGGTGAGAATTCATGTAATCGGCGCGAGCTTTCTCCACATCCTCATATTTAGACGGATCAAGAGAGGCAACGATACTTGATATATGCATCGTCTTGAACTGGATTGGTGCAGGTGATAAGTGAGTGGTGTTCATCCACTTCTGCAGCGACCCGTACTTGAAAGGTTCAAACTGAATAGTATCACCTCCATCTAGCGTTGCCAAGCTGTCTGTAGAGATTTCCCAAGTAGCATTGCGTTTGCCTACGTCAGAATGATGTCCAGAGTTCCAATTGATAAGTCCGAAGAAAGAACCTCTTTCTTCCTTTGTTACCCAATGTTCCCCAAATGTGTCGACGAGACATGAATGAAACCAAGTCTGTTGTCCTATGTGTGCGCCCATTTTCAATAGATAAATAAAATCGGTCCCAAAATTCCCAAAGAAATTGCGATACGCTTCTGAGGAAGTGCTATTATTAACGTCATAGGTCGGTAAATCTTGCACCGCCTCAGCAAAGGTCGGGTGCAAATTCGAAGGCGGAAGTGTGTTGACCTCGAGGCTGAAAAGTTCTAAGTATTTATAGTGGAGAATTTTACTCTCATTACGAAGCATCGCGTGATGAGCAAAGTCGTACGTAGTTGTACTCTTCGAGTGGAACCATCCGTGGTGTGTTTCTGTCGTCAATTGTTGAGAATAATACTCGTGTAAAGAGAGGCTGGTTTGTTGGTATTCAATCTCGACGTATTCTTCTCCAGAATCGTATATGATTCTATCAGGAAGTATGTACACATCGTCGGGATGAAAGGGGGTTATAGATTGGGTATTATTTTCCTCATAGGAAAATGCAAAAATAGGTAGACGTGATGCAGACGCTGCTGCGACGTCGTAGCCCTTTGAGAGTGTTTCCACACCTTTCGCGAGCAAAAATTGAGTCACTGCAAGTATTACACTTCATTTACAATGTCTTATTAGGATTCTGTACCTGGGAAATGCCGAAGGGCAGTCGACGACGCCAATGCGAAACACAGATGAAGAAGCTGCATGAGTTCCACTCGCTGCACTCGAAACGAGGCTTGTTGATAGGCGCGAGGATCCCCTTGGAAGGTCTGTCGCAGCATAAAAAACGGCTCCCCTTTTCATGAAGAAGCACAAATGAAAACAAATCAGCGGCGGTTTTGGATGTCGCGAAGACGAAAGGCAAGGCGAATCTGTTGATAGTACCAAAATATGAGCTTCCGACGTTGGCAGCACCAACTTTAAGAGCGCAATTCTGTATCTTACACGTGGAAAGTAGCCATACGACAAGGCATGGTTGGATTCTCTATTGGGATCTCGATGATGTCTTAGATGTGAAATGCCCTGCAAATTCGCTCTATGAGGAAACAGCTACAGCCTGTTCTGATTGATAGTAGCTCTTGAGGACCACTCGGCGATGCCGTCTCACGTGGGAGCTTACTCTGAATCCTTGATAACGGAAGATGGTGGTGTTATCTACGCGAGGGAAAAAGTCTCATCTACAAAAAAGAAAATGTGTTTTTTGACATCTGTTTTCTTCATCATAGCCATTATGGCAGCTGCTCTGGTGTTCTTGGGATTACAGTTTCACAAGCAAAAGGGTGAAATTGCTAGCTTGCAACATGACGTCTCCGATTTGAAGGATACAGTTGGAGTCCTAAGCGCCTACACTCGCATAAACAGCCCTGTTTGCATGCATCGTGGAGAATGCAACATGCATGGTGACTGTCTCAACAATGTGTGCAGTTGTGACGATGGCTTCTATGGGCCAAGTTGCTCTCAGCAGGTGTGCGATGGACTGTCATGCTTGAACGGGGGTATACTGTCAGATACAACATGCTCGTGTGAATGCGGCCCTGGATTCGAAGGTTCCGATTGCAGTAAAATTACTCCAGCATCCCCAGAAGAGGCAAGGAATTACATTCGGAAGCTTGCCAATGACTCTCGCAAAATTTCTGTTGGCACATCTTCAGCACAAAAGAATTTGAATTTACATCTTGGCCGTAGTGTTGTAGGTATCACTCGAGAGCTGCTAAACACACAAGTTTTAAAGTTGACGTACGAAGTCGACAAAGGGGCCACCGTGCACACTCAATTTCTTCCAGGAAATGGCAAGTCGCAGGATTGGATTGTTCCTGCAGAAATTGAGTTCACTCCGATGATGGGTGGGCTCCACTGGGGAGCTACATCTACAAACCTGTACCCTTCATGGAGTACTTACCTAGACAACGTTAAACCATGGCCACGGGATAATGAAATGACAAACTGGCTGCCAAAAGCATTACGTGGAACTAACATCGCAGAACTCGAGGCAACCCTCTTTGGTGGAGGTAACGGTTTCCTAACTACCACTCAGCAAATATATCCTGCATATCACGTGAAGTTTCCTGGTACAAAAAATATGTCCACGACCTACACACTGGATCCTAGATTTGAGACAGCAATTGAATATGTGTCAAGTCATTCAAGGAATCTTTCCGATCCAGTTGTGAAAGATCTTTACAATCAGCTCCTCGACGAATTTGGGGAAAGAGTTATAGTGGAGGCGTTTCAGGGCGTATCGATGCAAGTCATTACGCACGTAGAAAACACTTTATTTGGTGACAGTTCGATGCCCATAGTTGAGGGGCAGTCCTTAGATGTAATTGAGAATATGGCCAATGAATATTTCCGCAAATCTTTCGGTCAAGGAACTGGATCTGCCTCGCAGAATGTTTTCAGTAAACATGTAAAATCTTCGATTAAGACGTGCATGGATGGCAATCTTGAGCAGGATAATTGTGGTCAAGATGCTTGGAAACAAACTGCCTACGAAAATCCTGCGCCGATAAAGATGCGAACTTTGCCGATAAGCATGTTTGTAAAAGATACAGCAGTCAGACGTAACATAGAAATTCTTTCTCAACAGCGATTAGAAGATACTTGGACTTCATGGAGCAAGCAGAAGAACTGTCCAGTTTGTGCAGCTGGAAAATGTGTGGAGCCTAACTCGTATTGCGATTGCCCGAAGGGATTAGTCGGACGCACGTGTACCACACTGGATTTTAGAGAGTATGTGGCTGGTGGTTATACCTATGGAAGGGATGGGTGTAATCCTCCTAATCCGGTGACTGGTAAGTGTAGTTGCCCAGTTGGCTATGCACACGAAGCGATCAATGAAGTCTATCAGGGAAGAGATCTCATTTGGACAGTGTATGTCTGTGTTGAGAAAGTGACACAGTGATCGCAAGGTGTTGTTGATTTTGAATCGTCCATTTGTCATGCTCGTCATCATGTGCTCAGGACACCACAATTGAGGAATCTGTTGTGGACATGGCAAACAAGCTGATGTTTAGCGGCATGGTAGATTGTCCGCAACAGCAGCGATGGTGTTTTATTTCAAGGAAGAATGCAACAAAGTCCTGTGCAACATGTGTCTCTAGCAACAATGGCATCTACATGCTACGTGTACGCACAGATGTGCATGCAGCAGGCACCACGAGCTAGCGAGGCACACAGCGGCTTTCTCTGCAACATCAATGCACTGTGCTGCCTTGATCAATCATCTCTTTTGAGCATGTGATCAGCATGTGTGCATGCGTGTGTGCTTGCTAGCTTGCCTAGTCATGGATGCGACCAGACGAACAAACAAGTCCACAAACATGCAAGTCCATGAGTGAAGACATCGTGCTGGCGTGTTCACTCATTGTTGTGCAAAATCAGCCTTGCTATCTTGGAAAAGGGCCTGCAACGCCTCTTCGCTTCGCCTTTCTGCTCATTTCCCCGTTTCCCTCTCTCCCTTCTGGACTTCTTCGCCTTCATCAGAGTGATGGCTTCTTCTTGCTCATTTTCGGGGGCACGGAACAGTGTGAGTGAATTGTGGAACGCTCTCGATTGGTTCCGAGGTTTCCTGGAATGTTTTTATCTCGTAGACGCAGGGTGGAATTGCATGGTAATATCATCGTGCGACAAACATCATTGCATGCCTTCTGTGCCAGAAAATTGCAGCAAATGCTCGAGTCATTTCCAGACTTCCATCGCGGCATCTTCACTACGAAGACTTTGCCAGTGATGAAAACAGGTGAGGTTTGGGGCCTGCGACGTGAGGGAAAGAGTTGTCGTAGTACTAAAAACTAAGATATTTTCCCGATGAAACATTCTGATTATCTAGTTTTGAGCACGGATTCCGGAATGGCAGGAGCTTAGCCCACTTGGCGGAGAGAGGAGGGAGGGGCTCACTGCCTGCTGAGGGGCAGATAGATGAATAGACACAAGACTCGATGTAAAAGAGTAGATCGTACGATGTGCACGCCCTCCAACGCCTCAATATCCGTACGATCCCAAACGCCCCTGCTTCTGATGGCCCTTTTTGTGTCTTTCACGTTGACCCTAAGGAGTGGTGCAAGCAGTTACAGAATGCCCAAAAGTGTGCTTCGATTCGACAGGAACTGCTTTTTCACCGCTGCTTGGTTCCGTCGTGGCTGTAGAAGTTCAGGTCAGTCCTCCTGCCCCCCCTACTCCTTCCTCCTCCTTTGTTGAACCAACTTGTTAACATGGATAGGATGCTATGGAGGCAGCAACGAATTTCTTGGCGACCCTCCAAAACTCCCCCCACGCTTCGAAAAGCGGGGGATTGCGACACCGTCCATTGTTACATCATCATCTAAGAATCAACATCAATGCTACTGCCGCCGCTACTCCAAAGGTCGCGAACTCGGGTCTCATGAAGGCGGGAGAAGAACTAAGAGAAAGGAGGATGTGGGAGGGGAAAAGGTTAAAAAGTATCCAGCGGAAGGCAAAGGAGAACCCCTCTCTCTCTCCACAAAACTTACTAACCTCTCTATCTCTCCCATCAGGACCAACTGCCCCCCCTAACCTCCACCCCCCCCCCCCCCTCCTCCTCCTCCTCCTCCTCCTCCTCCTCCTCCTCCTATCCCCTCCGCCTCTCCTCGCTGCGGTGAAGTTGGATCATTTGCAAAGCCACAGCAGACTCCCCTGGCGTACAATCATGCTTCAGATATTGCAATGGTCAGCGACAGAGAAAGACCTGTCACCCAGATACATGGCAGAATCCAAGTGAAGAACGGAGACAACGACGACGAGGGCTACAATAGAAACGACGACGAGATCAATCAGCAGGCAAACATGGCGAGGAAAAATCAGCACCAACGCCAGCTGAAGGGTTGTATTGCGCGTGTGGTTGAGGAAGTTTGAACATGTTTATCTGAGTGTTTGGGTTCATGTGTGCTATGCTGTGTGCTATGCTGTGTGCTATGCTGTGTGTGTGTATGTGTGTGTGTGGTGATTACGGAGCACATGCATATCGCGTCTCTTCTGTCGCATTTTCCACCCATATTCATTCATTTAATTTCGCAAATCTTTGATATCAGACATGAATAAAGACCGAGAACACATGGGGTGAGGTGAACGATGGAGAAAAGAGGAAGATGATGCGTATACAACAGAGAAAGGGAGAAACGTTATAACATGGGCTCTTTCTTGCGATTGTGTCATATTGTTATTCCTCGAAGTACATAGAATCATCTCCTGTCTTGCCCCTTTTCAACTCTTTCAACACACATGCACCGATATCAAGCATGGCACTTCCTGTTATTTCTCCTCGTCGTCGCCATTATTGCGATTATCCTTCTCCCTCCTTACATCGCTGCTACGAATAGGGACTGGCATTGTCCTTCATGCCGCCATGTCAACTTCGACTTCAACGATCGGTACAAAGAGTAGAATTGATGGATAGAAATTGTAAGCTGTAGAGGTGCTCATATCCTCATCATCACCGTCGTCAGCATTGTCATCACCATCACCATCATCATCACCACAATTCTCATCGTTGTCTACCCAACGCGTGATTATTAGATGTAGTTCATGCGGAGCCATGCAACCATCCCAGACGAGGCAGAAGAGAGCACAAATGCCACAGAATACAGCTGATCAGGATAATGATAAATGTAGTAGTAGTAGTAGTAGTAGTAGTAGTAGCGATGTTCGTTCGTTCTTCTTCTTCTTCTTTCGAACAGATTTGAGGATGCAGCAAAACGTACAGATAACCTTTCTAACCTTTCACCCCCCTCCCCCCCCCCCCCCTTATAATCGCAGTAGTAACTCTGAAAGGAGGGGATTGGTTCTGCAAGAAGTATGTTCCATATGCTGCTGCTACCTCTTTCCCTGCTAATGACTGTCACGCATAAAAACAACATCTGTGTGTATCCCAAGCTGGACGCTAATTCTTACCGCAACGTCTAATTTGTATCCAGATGCAAGCTTAGGAACTTTCGAAAGCGCATTATATGTACGTGCGGTGACGATGGTGACGATGATGATGATGATGATGCCACCAAATAATTATTATACTGTATGATGATGATGATTATGATAATGATGATGATATGATATGCTGAATAATGTACAAAAGGTGATCAGTGTGGAGCTCAAAACATGGTAATAGTAGTAGTAGTAGTGGTGCTAGTAGAAGCATGTTCGAAGGGCATGGCGTAGTTACATTAATACGAGTATTATATACTGTTTTTTTTACATCCGTCAATGCTAATACAGCATATTACTAGCATACACTCACGAAATGACTCTCGCATGCAAATAAACATGCAACAACAGGAGAAGTTGAAAGCCGTGTTCTCCTCTTCCTCCTCCCACTCCGCGGCGAAACGTCCGGGGAAGCATGTTGCGGCCAGCAGCTTCGAAAACGAAGAATATGCTGATTGCTTCAACCCAAAGTACACCGACTCCAAGGTAATACGCATTTTTTTAAAATAAATTAATATAAACAATATATATATATTAATATATATTTATATTTATATTTATATTAATTGCCTTCTCGTTGATTTTGTAGTTCGGAGATGTAAGGACATTAGCAGAAAGATAAACTAATCTTGTATTTCCTGCCCCTCCTTCCTACAGGGCGAGCGCACTGGGAGAGGGGGGGGCTACTTCGACATAGGTCCTTCGTAACAACCAAAAGCAGCAGCAGCAGCAGCAGCAGCAAAGTGAATGTGTGATGAGAGGCTTCTTTAGTCGTGAGATCGGAACCAAAAAAAAGGCTGAAGAAGCGCTGCCATCTCTCTTCTCCTCCTCCTGACCCTATTGTCGTAACACGTAAAACCCCTTAGATAGGGAGGCCGCCGAAGAACGTAAACGGCGCGAAGAGCAGGAACAAATGTATTGTTTAGAATGATGATAGAGATACGAGTAGTAGCGACCCTTGTTGATGTTCACCAAGCCTCTACAGCGGTCACCCCCCTCTCACTCTCCTTTTCTCTTTCTCTCTGTCTCTCTCGATCTCTCTCTCTCCCTCTCTCTCTCTCTCCCCCTTGGCTATCTCCCTTTTAAAGGACATTGGAACTGGAGAAGAAGGAGGAAAAGTCAGAGTACCAACGGTGCTGCTTAGAATTCTTCCTCTTTTTTCCTTGAGAGCTTGCTGCTGCTACTGAGATGTTACTGTCATCGTCTTTGTTGTGATGATGATTCTCTCTGCTGAAAATAGAGACTACTACTACTCTTCTGTCGCAGCATGACACACTGTAAGCAGCGTCATTACTGGGCAGCTGCTCTCTCCGAATACCTTGCTCCGCCGACCAAAATTCACGATGATAATAATTTATCGCTACAGAATGTTGGAGTCCAGACGAAAGCTTAAAGAATCATCAGCCCTTGTAATGCGAAACCTATAATAACGACAGCGATGACGATGATGATAGTGATGATGATGATGATGATGATGAGTTAGATGAGAAGTGCATCTTTTCCTCCACATTATACACGTTCATTTCGCATGCAAAGCAAGCTATTTAATCCGGGAGGGAGAGCTACGAATGGTCGCAACATGTTTGATAACTGTCTTCTAGATGAAGGACGACGTGGTAGATCATCAGGAGGCACATGGACAATCATCACTACAAGGAGGGTATGCTTCATCATTGCCATCATTCTCATCATCAGCATCACCATCACCACCACTCCGCACGGTGCTCATTCAGGTTTATGAGAGCTGCAATGGGGTACCACGGCGATGGTGATGGTGATGATCTTGGCAGCGACGATATTGAGAAAAAGGTAGTACTGTAGTAGTAGCTGGTAAGTAGTAGTAGCAGTAGTAGTAGTAGTAGTAGTAGTAGTAGTGGTAGTAATGGTAGTAGTAGTTGTTGTTGTTGTAATAGTTGTTGCAGGATGATGATGATGATAAGGACGGGAACCTGCCCACTACTATCAAGATGTAATAATGGCAACCGCGTTTGTATGTGTGTGTGTGTGTGTGTGTGTGTGTGTGTGTTGATAGATCGAGCAATATGCCGAGTCGAGATACAGAAACTTTATGGAGGCAAAGGAGAAGGGACAGGTCAGATCATACGCCAGCTGGCGGAGCTATTCTTAGCAAGGAGGAGGAGGGAAGGGGGGAGGGGGGAGAGGGGGGATAGGTGGCAAGAGGGAGAGAGAGAGAGAGAGAGAGCATAAAGCGTACATTCCAACCAGAGAATGCTATCATGATTATCGTCAGCACTTAAAGACAAACATACACACACGCATATATATATATATATATATATATATACATATGTGTGTGTGTGTGTGTATTTATATTTTAACATGCATCACACCACTAAATGATAGGTTTTCGCTCCAACCCCAGCGCCTACGTACTCCTTCATGACAGCTGGTGACGGCGGGGATTATCCTTTCAGCATCGAGCAGCAAGAGATCATGTAGTAGCTTTGACACTTGACGTGTAGTGTCGCGTGTGCCATCATTGGCCTCATCAAAAACATGCACGATGATGATGATGATGATGATGATGATGATGATGACGCGGGGCGGCGCTCTTGGAGAGCATAAAAAAAAAGGGAAGAGGGAATAGCAACAAGATGAAAAGCTCAATGATAGCTTTCCTACAACCACCACCAGAAGCCATCAATAAACACAACACCGAATACTCCTCTCTGCCTTCGCACTTACCTTTCCATCTCTTCCACAACGTCCTCATATCTACCAACAGACGAGAGCGCGATTTGTTCCGAAGGTTCAGGAAGAAGGAACGTATGGAAAAGAGAAGCTTCACTGGCAAGGCCTCAGGTAAAGAGTAGTAGTAGTGGTAGTAGTAGCAGCAGCAGCAGCAGCATAGCATAGGCAGGGGCAGCAGTAGCACAAAATAGTACCAGGAATACATCAACAATAGCACACAATAAACTTCCACAAGTACTTTGTCTTTCCTCGAGTTGTTGTGATACTCATGGGCGCAAACCTTCGGTCCCCATATATTGACACTCTGTTGGCTCAACGTGCTCACCCTGTTGTCGCCCGTCGTCAGGTGGGGGGGAAGAGAAGAAAGGAGAACGAACGTCTAAAGCCCTCGATGATGAGAGGAGCCATGGAAACGACATGAGTCGTCGCATGCGCGTGGATGCTAAGACTCCCCGTGATGGTGAAGGCAATAACGATGGTGACGACGACGATGATGATGATGACGAGTACGGCAATGGCGACAGAGACGCAGAGGAGGAGATTAATGCATTTATCATGGGGGGGGGAGGGGGGAGACTGGAGGAGAAGCTACAAGATCGGAGTCATCATCACAACGACGACAATGACGAGAGAAATAAAGCTCATCATCATCATCATCGTCATCACCGGGGTGGTTCAAATTACAACCACGCCGAAGGGAGAGCGAAAAGACGGCAGCAGCAGCGCCGCCAAGAAGATAACGTTGCTCCCTATTCTAGCGGCGAAAAGCGCAAACCACAGGGTGCACGAAGGGATTGGAAAGAGGACTCGGGACGAGAGCATGCTCATAGCAATAGGAGACGGAGAGCCAGAGGAGTGGATGGAAGTGGTAAAGAAGGCGATGGCCGTGAAGACAGTAATGATGCCTATCACTATCGACGGGAGGAAGAAAAGAGAAGAAAAGGGAGAAGAGAACGTAGGAAACACGATGATTCATCACGTCACCGCTCCCATAACACTAGGGGGAGAGGGGATGATGAGAATGTAGCTAGGATGAACCAGCGCGACACAAGGTCGTCGAGGCGGCCATCGGCATCGGCACAATCATACCTATAATAGCTGTAGGGCGATGTTGGTTGAGTCACGAATAGGGAAATTGAAATTAGATCGCTGCTGAGCGCATATGGTACGTGGATAAGGAAGAAACGAAAAGATCATTCGTAATGTTCAAGCTCAAACTGCTGTACGTTGTCTATTGTTTCGATCTTGTCTCACAATTCTAAGGCTTATAGCTAGCCGTGCCGTACAAAACGCTGTTGGTATGCAATATAGGTACGTAGCGCAATGTCATGTAAGCGTATGCATCAGCATACATGCCGAGCCAATAAGGAATAGGCGGAAGGATAGGGTACCTTCCATAAGGCAGAAGTCCCCTAGCTAGCTTGCTATCATGCATGTGGCGCATGCTCATTGACACACATGTAGTAGAAACCCAACAAATATACAACATAAGCGCTGTAGCCGCTGCTTTGCATAGTTACGTTAGGATGGCAATTGATTGCAATTAATCATGCCATTACATCGGTTATTAGTTGTGTCTCATAGATTACCATATAGCATGCCGTGAGTACGTACGGCTATCTAGCTATGTGCGCTGCTAACGACATGCAATTTGGCATGCGAAGTCGATTGTCCCCATGGGAGCAACGTGTGCCCCCTGTCCTATCTAGCCATCCTCAGCGATAGTCACGACCCTTCACTGCCATCACCACCGAGTAGCACTTAATCGCCCGACTCCTTTGCTTCAAAGGTGTTAGAGAAAGATGATGGACGCGATTGAGGAGGGACTACTCTGCCTCCTTCGCTCAGCTGAGATCCAGTGGCCTTTTTTTGCATTTAGGATGGAAAAATTCATCAATATGTCGTGTGGGTGCATGCGCTTGGCTTATCAAATAGAAGAGAATGCCTCCTCCCCCATCATCATCATCATCATCATCATCATCATCATTATCGTACTGATACACACATCAATCAAAGGTATGTTTCCGTCATCATCATCATCATCATCATCGTCGTCGTCGCCATCTCCCCATACTCCTCTCTACTACTACTGCTACTACTATAGTAATGCCTACTGCCGACCCCACCTTCTTGGGTGTGGTACTAAGGCGCCTGCAATGTCATCTTCGGCCCAGTGCTCTGTGTTGCTCTTGTACCAATCGATAGTTCTCTGGATAGTATACAACAACACACATTTCATCATAAAGAAACGACAACGCGTACATAAAAAATAATAATAATGATAATAATAATACACATACATACATACATTCGTACATACACCACCACCACTTTGCTAGAAATAGTATGACCTTGATGCCGTCCTCGAAGCTGACCTTTGGTTTCCATCCAAGCTCCTCGAGCTTCTGCACACTGATGTAGTAGCGTTGGTCATTGAAGTGTCGGTCAGCGACGAACTCGATCCACTTGTCCTCCTCCTTCTTCAACCCGTATGCGCCGATGATGGCCTTTTCAACACACACAAAGAAGAGACGAGGAGGGAAGAAAAAGAAGAAGAAAAAGAAGAAGAAGAAGAAGAACGGGTAGAGGAGTAAGGTTCTGGTGGTTGTTGTTGTTGCATTTTGAAGTTGTGATTAGAACCAAGGGAGGGGTGTAGCAGGAGAGATAGGTAAATGGAAAGAGGTAGGGGGGGGGGGAGGGAAGGATGATCGATAATCATTCAGTATTAAAGAATGTCTTTCGATCGTTCTTCTTCTTTTTCTTCTCCTTCTTTCTACTGATGCTGCTTTTACTACTACTTTGAACAACTAATCATGCAAATAGAACTCATCATCAGCATCATCATCAGCAGCAGCATTCCTTGATAAATAATGCATGAATAACTAATTAAGTAAAAGTATACACACAAACATACCTTTGTGACTTCGAGCACAGAAATCTCGTCCTTGGTTCCTACATTGTAGATCTCTCCAATCTGCCCCTTAAACAGCACGGTCTCGTAAGCTGCAGCTGCATCCTCCACGTACCTACATACCATGCGAGGAGGAGGAAGGAGGAAAGAAAAGCGAACGATTAAAATAATGATGGATGATGATGATGATGATGATGATGATGATGGTGGTGGTGGTGATGATAATGCCCACCTCAGCGATAGATAACAGCTATCTTACGGAGCAAACAGCAAGAACGAATGACGGACAAACGAAGAGGAGGGTTCAAGACAACGGCATGATAATAATTGTTTTCAACAGGTCCATACTCGTCGCTATTTGTTTTACTTCTCTCTACGACTAGGACTACTCGCTCCTCTACTAGTTACTGACAAGTAGCTTCGACGTGGGGAGCCCTTGCCGTGAACGCAGAGCTTCTGTTTGCGCTCCATCCTAATTGTTGTTGGAGAATCAGGAGGGGGAGGAGGAGGAGGAGATTCGCGTAACATCATGAGAAGGATTTAGTTAGATCTGCTTTCCCTCCCCTCGTTCCCTCCATCATCATCAACAACAATAACAACAACAACAACAACAACAACAAGGTCGATGATATCTACAACCACACCCACTGATCAGTGTCTGCTGCTGCTGCTACTGCTGGTGCCACTGCTACTACTACTGCTACTACTGCTACTACTCTACAACTTTTACCTGTAGATGAACTTCGGAATAAGCTTCTCAGGATATTGGCGAGGGCCATAGACGTTGTTTCCTGGCGGCAGGAAATATTAGCCGTGGTAGGTTTAATGATGAAAGAGAAAGGGAGGGGGAGGGGGGGCGGGGGAGATCACAAGCAGAAAGTAACTAGAGGCATCTGTATACATCAACCATCATCATCATCGGCGTACTACGATTAGGGAAGGAGATCTTAGGAAAAAGGCTGGCCACCTCGCGTGATGATTGCAGGAATCTTAAAGGAGTGCTTGTAAGACTGAACAAGCAATTCGGCAGCTGCTTTACTGGCCGCGTAGCTGTAGTAGTAATAAGAACATCAGATAGTGTCCTAATCACCACCATTTAAAACGAGGGGTGGAGGAAGAATGGAAGGAAGCTAGTAGGAGTTCAGAATAGAGTAGGTTGAGGAGGGAAGAGGAGAGAGAGAGAGAGAGAGAGAGAGAGAGAGTGAAAGAGAAAGAGAGAGTGAGAGAGAGAGAGAGCATGCCGAACACTTCTTTTATGATTCTCCTCTACTTCCACCACCCCACGTATATAATCTCCAAGATGCGTAACCATGGTGAAACTAAGCACTGATCATCGTCATTCACTATTAGTACGTACGGGTTTGTTGGTAGAAGCATGCTCTTCGATTCATCGAACTCGACACCCCCCATTGCCTGCCCGGTCTGAGGTGGTACACATTACGAGGAGGTGTGAGGAGGATGATAATGTGCCAAATGGAGGAGGGAGAAAGAAGGAGGAGAATGGACAATGGGGCGGTTGAGATGAAGCGGATCTGAAGCTTTTCATTACTACTTTAGAGCAGGTCACGCGAAGGAAAGTGTTACCACCTTCTCTGCTTGCCCCTTTTCGGGCTCCTTGTTCTCCCCGTAAACCTCGTCCGTACTGACGTGGATGAAACGCTTTACTATCTCTTGGTTCGCTCTCCAGCATTCAAGGAGCGTGTGCGTCCCGAGAACGTTGTTGCGAGTAAATGTCAGAGAGTTTCCGAACCTGCGATGATGCATGCATGTGTGTGTGTGTGTGTGTGTGTGTGTGTGTGTTTGCTAGTGCGTTGAGTATCATTAGTGTGAACAAGCCTATGAAGCAAAATGACTTATATATTTGTCGTAGTGTGTGAAATCATTCAGATAGTTAGCTAGCGTTAGGAATGTGTGTGAGGGTGGGTGGCCAAACTGACGAGTTGTCCACGTGGGTCTGCGCTGCGAAGTGGTAGATGGTGTCGATCTTGTACTGCTTCACCAAAAGATTTACCAAGTCGGTGGAGAGGATGTCGCCCTGGGAAAAGGAAGGTCAAGGGGCACGGCATTGCAATCAGCAAAGGTTCAATGAGGTTGGAGATGAAGTGTCAACACATAGATTTCTTCTTTCATAAATTGTATATGTTGCCTGACTCATTATGGCTCAGTCTTTTCCATTAAGTCAGAACTACCTTCACAAACTTGAAATTCTTGCATTCTTTAACAGGTTCAAGATTCTTCACGTTTGCGCAGTAGTCGAGCTTATCCAGAATTATGAACATGATCGAAGGATGATTCTTCACAAGACGAATTGCGACATTAGAAGCGATGAACCCGGCGGCACCGGTAATCAAAACTGCCTTTGGCTTGTATTCTTCACTCATAGTTTTCCTAAGTAGAAGGTAAAGAGAGAGCAAATTTCAGTTCACGGCAACAACAACCCGGCCTTTCCTTAAACTCTCGTTTCTCTCGGAGGATCTAAAAGGGATCTCAAAGCCAATCCTCCATGAATCTAAGCAGTAACAGTCACGCGCTGCCCTACGCACCTCCCCGCGCACCTGTTCAAATTTGCCTTGTGCGTGAGTTTGTGCGTTGGAGCGGTCGGTGAAGATGTCGAAGAGCGAGTGCACGTTTCGGGGTATTTTAAGTTACGATGTTTTACCGATAGAATTTCGGAATTATTGGCGAAACGATTTTCGACAGTTATGTTTCTGCGAACAATCCCATGAGAGTTTGGCTACGTAGCAAATTAGGATGTAACCAGAAAGCAAACAAGTTGAAAACACAAATGCTCAGTGATGAGTGATGTCCATCCTTTTTTAATTTGGATCACCTTGTCGCACCTCCTTAAACGGTGTACAGCAGTCTTGCAAACACAAATCCCAAATTATAGGTAAATACTTGAGGTCGCTGTTCGTCGAAAACTTAGTAAAAATGGCCTTTTTCCCGAGAGTGCTCAAAAATGTCCTATTTTTGTTAGTTTTTGACATTCGATGATTTCCTTCGCTCGTCTGAAAAAACTGTTGTTGGCATAATTTCATAGATGTGAAATATAATCGTCCTTCTCTGTATTCCCTATTCGCTTTATATTTTATCTGATTTTTACTCTAAATTATTGTCGCTACTAAACGATAGAACTATAATTGATGGATTACTTTGTCCGCATCCGTGTAGCAGAGTCTGAAGACCGCGTGTGATGTCTGCCCTCCGCCGCCTCCTCCCCCCCTCTGGCTTGCGCCGAAGCCTTCTGAAAAAACGAAACATATCTACACGATCGAGTCTACGCGGGGTCAGTAACAGTATTTTTGTACACTTATTCTTATTTTAGTGTAAAAGAAGCATGGAAAAGAAACATCAGGAATCCTGAGACCTTCCATTTTGCAGAGGCATTAAATTGTAATGTTTCTACAGCAGAAACTTGATTATCAAACCGGATGATCGAATAATCAGTTGAAATTTATTTCATTTTAAATGAATAGGGAGAGGAAGGTCCCTTCTCTGTGAAGAAGAACCCACACATCGAGGGTAATGCTGGCACTCGTGACTTTCTGAATGAGAGTTTCAAACTCAGTGAAAATCTTCCTGCTGTCCTCGTCTTCGGCTTCGGTGTCCCTATTCTAATTTACAAAGCAATAAAATCTGAACAGGTATGCATGTTAGGTTTCAACCTTACTAGCTTAAGTTCATACTAAAATTGTGTCTCCTTCAGACAAAGATGTTCGGCAAGGAATACTTCTAATCAAACGATTCCATGGTGGGAAAGAATACTTCGTTAATGCAGAAAGTGTTAGCTTCGAGGTTTTAGAAATAGAACATACAAAAATTGCACGCTCTTGCGTACAATGCATGTCCGACAAGTAAGAGTATTCATCAGTGAGTGCGTCGATCATCGTAATATGTGAATATGTGCATAGCTAGCTGCCACTAAGCGATGCATGGTTTTGAGTAGCTACTAAGCCTACTAAACATCAGAGTCTCATATGTATTGTCACGTATGAGGCATGATAAGTGTATTTACATCGGCAGAGCATTACTCCCAAAATATTTCTAGATTTTATGTATCCTTCGTTGCACACATACACATGCTGCATGCTAGCATAGCATGCATTATTACATTACAGCTAAATAGCTAGCATATACATTATTTATAATTCGCATACGTGCGATGCTATGCATGTGAGATGGATGTAATAAATAAATTAGCATTCGTTCAGTAGCAGTCATCTATACATCCTGATGCTATCATTTGCGAGAGCAGCTACATCGACGTACGCACTTGCGACGTCAAACTAGATGTGCCATGCAGATCTAGCATAGAGATCTTAGGGATGCACAATAGACGTTATAACGTTATCAGTTTCTACACAACAAGACTAGTGCAGTGTGTATCAGCTGTACGTTCTAGACATTACCAACGTACGTGTAGTGGGCGCGGTATCCAGCAGTGAGCGTGCGTGCGCGCGTGACTCCTAGACTCGCATTCGTGCTTATGCATGCACTTATACATTATGGCTGTATATGTATATATGTACGCAGCGCAACGCGCACCGGGCTATATCTACCATATAATACACATATATTACTTATAAGGTATCTTTAGCTGGATGGGCAATAGTTTTAATTGCTAAAAAACCAATCGTCTCTCCACTTTTGATGTTGGCGATCATACCTAGTTAATGTTTTAATCAAATCTTTTTTCCGCGATCTCGGAGGAGCAACTTTCCACCAACTTATTCCTGGGATCTTAAGACCTGAAAATTTCAAGCTTATTTTTACCATCAACATCAAACATTTTGGGCTGCTTTCCCTACCTGTGCATAATGCTATATATTTTAAGTCAGCTATCTGTAACTCATTTAAATCACCTAATACGGTTCATAATTGAAGTGAGAGAAACTATTAAACAATGAATATTGTAAACAAAAGTACCTTTCGGAGCCTCCCTCAAAACATCAAGAATAATTCTAGGGACTGGCCAAACCTCATGGTCTAGCATTTGATCTCCATCAAACGTGAATGTGCCCCTCATACATTGTCCTTCTAAAATGCTGGGATACCACTCACTATCGTCCATCGGCATTTGGTCGAAAGGAATATCATCAATATCAAACCACTCTGGTTTGATCCAATCTGTCTCCTGAGTGATTTGGAGTTTTGGTAAGCAAAAGAATGGTGTTGATTTTAATAATATTGATCGCTTATGTTTAATTCACCTTTGGCTTTATCATCTCCAATGGGGATGCTTCGTAAACGAGTTCATGCTCCTCGATATCTACGAATTCTTCCATGGTTTGATCATCAACACTGTGGCCTTTTTTTAAATTTCCCTGTGTGCTGCAGCTGGATACGTTATAATCGCTGCTGTCCGCTGACGAAGACATCTAACAGAATTTTTATATCGGTCATTTTATTCAACAGACCTAAGTTAATCCCAACCTTTTCACGCATTGTAAATATTGCCCTTCTTTCCAAGCGCTGTATTCGTTTCGAAGTGTAATATGAGAAACTCATTTATAAATATTAAATTGATGCAAAACCTCAAAATCAAGGTCCACACCGGCGACTTCGGATGCGACACGAGCTCCAGCGACGAGCGGGTCTTCCCCCTTCTTCACTTCCCTGATGTAGTGACTGCTGTGAAATACCCTAAATGAAATGCAGTTTCAATCATGCCAAACCCTAGCATGCCTGTTTTCCGCCCTATGAGGTCTCCCTGCTTCCACCTGGGCGAAGAGAAGAGTAAAAGGAACTTCGACTTTAAAAAAATAAGGGAACCATACACAACTGTATCAAATTGAAATTATTACGTTCCGAGAAGAATACGGCCTTGCTGAAGAAGGAGAACTTGAGAGACGATTGTGCGGGGATAAGACGGAGCGAAGCGGGAAGCCATACTCGGGCGCCTCCCTCCGGAAGGACTCCTTCTATGTAGATCTAGGACTTGTGATATATATATAGGCCAGCTCTGATAAAACTGTTCTCAACCGGTGCCACGCAATCGTACGTGTAAAAAGATGCTCGAATGGACCGGCTCCTCCTGCTGCAGACGCCGACCAAAAAGTGCTCCCGACAATTGGGGGGCAGACGGAGGGGAGAAAGCGCAGCTGATCGCACAGAGAACTGGTCCTCTTCCTTCTCGGTTGTTATTGCTGGCAATACTAAGGCAATTTTCCTCGAAGTCTTGAATATTTTCTTGTCGTCAAATAAGAAATACCATCTTTAAGGACCCGAATAAAATAAAACAAATGCAGAAAACATGGTCGCTCCAGAGAAAAGTCTAAGCGCACTCTGTCCTATATCCCGCTAATAGCAAAAAAGAGGTGGATTTTTATCTGGCGATTTCTAGAATACACAGATAAAATGTATTTTGAACGGCATTTAGACCAACAATATATTAGATATTAGGCAAACTTAATTCTTAAGGATTATTTTTAACCTTAAATCTTGCGCATCCGATCCTTCCCCCCCTACACGGCTGGGGATCAATGGAGACTGGCTACTAGGGTGATTTACCCTTTTGAATAATGATGACTTGAATGAGACAGAACTAGGAATGTTGTGGAGACTGTGTTGTTGCCTCTAGTGGGCTGTCGTATATGCGCATGTGCGTTGTTCATTCTGCGGTTTTGAACACACAATTTTTGAATTCGGGCACTGAAAGGGTTAGAACTTTCGAGTGTTTGAGAACTTTCTCGGAAGAAACTTCCTGTTTAAGGGCCAATGAGCCTGAGGAAGATCTGAGAAAGAAATCACAGTTCTCGCAACCACTTCCGAATGTGGTCATCCTACCTTTCTTAGGCAGAAATGCCTGACGCTACATAAAATATTTTCTCGACCCATCCTTCGTTCAAGGATGCCTTGTGGAGTAAGAAATCCGTGTATATCCTCACACTTTTCCCTTAAATAGCAGGAGAAATCCAGGTTTCAACATGTCGGAAGCGAAGGATGGGGAAAACCCGAGCTCATTTCTGCAGGTCGCTGATAACGTCGCTACGGAAAGCAAAATTGGTATCTTAAACATGGATGTCTCCCATCAGGTACTTTTGCAGAACTCAGAAGTGGGAAAGGTTATCGGAAGGCGTGGATCTGTTGTGGAGTTTCTGAAAACGCAGTCAGGAGCTTCCATTTCCATATCGGACTATTCTAGGAATGTCCCAAGGTAATTGACGATGAGATACCTTGTACTGTCACCACTACGAAGGTGCAGCCTAACCGGGGTTTCCTTCATCAGGATCGCATCTATTAAAGGCGGCAAAGATAAAGTTGTGTCGGCGGTCCGGATGATCGCCATCGCGCTGCAAGCATCGCCTCTCCAAGACCCACAGAACAATAGTGAACCCGATGATTCAAAAGGCATCGGTAGGAGGAGGAGGAACAGAATATTTGGATAATCTACAAAACAATACAAAGCATCCTTACTCATAATCGACCATCCGTTCGTTTGCAGATTTGACACAAGTGGACCCCGACGAAGAATTGATCGTAACGCTACTGATCCCCCAAACCCAAGTGGGTTCCATTATTGGTACGTAAGTGGCGCGCTTGCGAATTGCTTATTCTTCCGTCCAATTCTTATTCGACAAGCACCTTCAACAATTCTTAGGTAAAGGTGGGAGCCGCATTAACAGCATTCGGCAGAACTCGGGCGCCAACATACAGATATCCAGCGACTGCATAGACGGCTATGGGAACACTGTCAAGATCCAAGGTTGCTTTGTTTGCCCTTCTTCCTTTAATTTTCTCAAAAGCTGTGCCCGCTCTATCCATGGTCACGCCCTACATATCTGAAAAGATGGATGTGTTTTATGGATAAACCCTACAGGCACAGATGAACAGCTCACGAGCGCAGTTGGACTTATCGCACAACACGTAGGCCTATTTACTCACTTTGATGTAGCAGTAGATGCGAGCGAAGCCGTAGGATGGATAATATGTTGACAGAAAAATTTGGATGTAAGGATGATGGTTCTAGCATAGGCAAAGTAGCCTCTCATATGTGTATATATATATATATATATATATATATATATATACTTATATAATATATATGTGTCTGTGTGTGTGTGTTTTGACACAGATGAGCAACGCAAGAAGGCGAAATCCTGTTACGTATGCCCCTGCCCCGTTGCCTCTACGAGGTGAATATAATTCTAAGCACATTTCAGCACATTTCATCCCGGATTTTTGGGTATAGTTTAGCAGTGGCTCTCACGCTTTGTAAAGTAATATGAATGACTCATGGAACTTACCCAATAAAAATATAAACTAGGTGTCGCAGTGGGTGTGCCCTCCCCAGTAAGTAGCCCTGGCAGAGCAGGGGCTCCGGGATCAACTTCGTAAGGAAAAGCATTAATGAAAATTAGATATTACCGGTGTAGAGTTTACGAAAGAAAATCGAGATATTTTGGTGAGTACACATATTCACCATTGACTGACATATTTTAATCCCCCCCCACCTTTTGGTCAGGCCTATTTCCGCTGCCATGAACAACTTGAGGATTGGAGGGATGTTTCCAGTGCAACCTATGTTGCAGGTCGGTTTTCCTTAAGAAGATGGCGATGGATGGCGATGGATGGAAATTTTGATGATGACAATGACGATGACCAAAAAGTGCTCATCAAGCTCCAAATGCTCTCGACAATTTAATGGCTTGCCTGCTATAATGTGATATTTGCTCTGATTCTTCTTCTTCTTCTTCTTCTTCTTCTTCTTCTTCTTCTTCTCATACCAATTAGTCCGGAGCTTCTACCTCGTCGTTGTTCTCGTCTTCCGTACCGTTTTCTCCCTCCTCTCTGCAGATCATCCATCAGGCAGCCACAGGCCACCTTTCCACACCCCCTCAGCAGCATTCCCAACAACAACACCATCATCATCAACAACAACAGCAGCAGCAGCAGCAGCAGCAGCAGCAGCGCCATCACCAGCAACAGCAGCTTGGTGCTGGAAGTCAGCCTTTGTCCCTCGGCGGAGGAGGACGGGGAGGAGGCGGAGGAGGGTTAGTAGCCTCAAGTGGGGGATCAATGCAAGGACCTGTAGGTAGAGGAGGAGGAGGAGGAGCAAGAGGAAGAGGAAGAGGGGGAGTGCAGGGTTGGGGGGGAGCAGCGAGCACGTCACCCTCCGGAACGCCTTTTGCAACTGACGCAGAGATAAAGGTGAGATCTCACGGTGTTTTACGATGATGATACTCTCAAATTTCATATTTCTTTTTGATATCGATCTATGTCCACTAAGTCTTCTGCTTTCCCCTCCGCGCAGCTTGTGGTTTTGAACTTAAAGATTGGTGTCCTCATCGGGAGAAAAGGTATTTCATCCATGTAAATTGATTGCTTGGCTGCTGTTTGAATTTGTTGGCTAATAATTTCACATCATCAATGATCAAGTGTTGTGATGTGTCCTCCTCCAAGTTGCAACTCATTTATTTACCACTTCTTCCTTATCTCCCATCAGGGGCAACTATTCAGCGAATCAAGGCGCAAAGTGGGGCGATAATATCCATCTCGGTGATAGTAAAACCAATCAATGAACGAACGGAAGTGACTGATTCTTCCTTTGTTGTCTCTGTTTCCACACAGGATTATAAGGGGGAAGGAGAGAGATATGTAACGATAAGATCGCCAGTATTAGAGGTAGTAGTAGTAGTGTTAGTAGTAGTAGATGTAATTGTATGCCTCATTACGCACAAACTGCGGATAACGAGTCGAACAAACCAACAAGTCTTTGACCCAAACACATTGTCGTGTTTACCAGGTCTTGCAAAAGGCTGTTGCGCTGATATTGTGCGCTCTGGGGGGTACATCAGGGAGCTGCAATATCACGGTGTGTGTGTGTGTGTGTGTGTGTGTGTGTGCACCCACTTACGGACAGATTAGTTAGTTGTCGTAGTAGCAATAGAAGTATTAGGCATTGGGAACAACCTGGAACATACAAAGACATACCCCTGAGATCCTTGCCCTCCCTCTCTTCCTTATTTCCTCTCCCCCTCTCTGCCTCTCTCCCTCCACTATAACAGCTCTCGGTCTCTCCCTCTAGTCTGGGAAGTATTATAGGAAGGAAGGTTGGCTATTTTTTACCACTGCCGCTATATATATATATATATATATATATATATATATATATTACACGCAGCTGCATATGTATATGTGTTATCAATTTGCTCATCATTCTATGTGTGATAATTTGATGGTGTATATTCGTCTACTGTGGTGATTTCGTCTCTTTCTGTTCTTACAACGGCACAGGGCTCTAAGATACAGGGCATACGACAAACAACGGGAGCTACTATACAGATAGAAAAGGTGATACTACCTGCTTTTGCTGTTGGTATATTAGTGAAGGAGCGATGTGGTCTCATGCTGCTCAACTTAATACGAACAGACATCCATGCACAATCATCATCAATTCTCTCTCTCTTCTTCTTCTTCTTTTTCTAATTCTTCTTCTTTTTTTGCCTCCACTGTTCACACAGGAGGGCTTGGTCAATATCTCGGGGCCAAGACTCAACGTGTGGGCTGCAGGGTAGTAAGCTTGCAAGATGAAGCAGCACCTAAATCATGATGATGGCGGCTGTTGCTCAAATGATCGATCTCGTGGTTTTTTAATTGATAGGACCATTTTGGTGCAACACCTCTTCCAATACCAGCAGCGTTCGTCTTTAGAGTAATCGAATCAAAACACAACCCCAACAAATACATATATTATTGCCCATCATCGTAGCTATTCAACGTAGTAGGAGATGTGGAGATGTTATGAATAATTGGCATGTATCGTTATCATCATCACCATCATCATCAATTTAGGTGTTGTAATAACCCTAAATGGGATACGTCATTCGCTTTTTGCAATCCTCTACCGATATTGAACTGACATGAAAATGTTATTCTTCCTATTATCTGTCCCGTCAAGGGGTGTTAGGGGTAGGAACCCTCGCAGTAGCCGCGGTCGTAATCACAGAACCAACGCGGGGGGGGGATCTGGAGGAGAAGGAGGAGGAGGAGGAGGAGGAGGAGGAGGAGGAGGAGGACAAGCAGGGAGCGATTCTAAGGTGGGGAGAGGTGGTGGGACCAACAGTGTAGGTGGCGGGGGAAGTATTGGCCGAGAAGATAGCAGCAACAGCGGGAGCAGTACAAACAATGCAACCGGCACTGCGACAGGAGCTACACCTCTCTCGAGCGGAAATTCTTCATCCAGCGGCGGCACCGCCTCCGCCGGTGATACAAGCAACACCGTCGTTGGGGAACCAGTTGGAATTGCAGCTGCAGCAGCAGCAGCAGCAGCAGCAGCAGCAGCAGCATCACCAGGTTTCTTCCCCTCCTTCTTTTCCCCCATGATCGATCCTAGCTATCAAATCGAGAGCGCTGCGTAGACTATTGAATGGTTGAGGAAGCTATCGTGTCTATCTGTCTGTGTGTGTGTGCCTGTGCTCCTCTTATAAAGCAGCTGCAGTTAGAATCTATGATGATTACCCTATTTCCCAAGTTGGCCAATGACCTCCGCAAGTTTCCGGTACGCATCGAGTGGCACAATCCTTTGCACCTCGACTTGAAGGCGACTGCCCACTACATCTTCTAACTTGAGCAGAGGGGCTCTCTCTCTCTCTCTCTCTCTCTCTCTCTCTCGATGTGTGTGTGTGTGTGAGAGAGAGAGAGAGAGAGAGAGAGAGAGTGTGTGTTTACGTGAACGTGATTCATATCCTTTATTATGCTGGAGCAGGTAACGGTTGGGATTCAAGTTGGAAGTACTTCTTCGCAGCCGGTAGGACCCGCCACTACTGAAAATCCGGTGTCAGTAGCAGCAGCAGCAGCAGCAGCAAGTATTGGTTCAAGTGCCAACGGAAACGAGCTAGCGTCGTGGATGCTCTAATTCCCACAATATAGCGTAGATATAAGTATGGACAGTTCAAGCCACATCGTGGTAATCTCGTGTGCAGAGAATACAAGAATGACTTTCGTTCTCAACCTGCATGTGCACAAGATTCGGCTATTGATTCGGCTGTGCCCAATGCACTGAAAGTTTTGTTTTCTCTCAAAGAGCAAATGCACACATGTATACACATATACACGTATTTTGATGAGTCAGTGAGTTTGCTGTAAGCACTACCTTGTAAATAGAAGGCACATCCATTTTTTCTTGGCCTCTACACTTCGACGGATGACAGAACGCAAGTGGATTTAACTTGTCATTGTTGAGACACGACGCAAAGCCTGGGTTCATTTTCGATTTTATTTGATTTCATCATGCTCGTTTCTGGACAAAGGAATTTGTTGGTAATTCTGTTACATGCATTTAGAACGGAGTGAGACAAATGAGACCAATGCACCAATGAACGGAATTTTGATCGCCCATGTTGCGCATGGCAAGAAATCTAGCAATGCGCTGCATGGATGCTGCACAAAAGACAAGCGCGCCTCATCCGCAGCTGTCACCATGTCTAGGCAGCGTGTGCTATGCTGGCATGCTAGCAAGTGTGCAATGTGCACTGCAGTGCTAGAGTCCAGGCTCACGCAACGAACGTGATCGACGTGCGTTGTGCTCGCACCTAGCTGTCTAGCTAGCTGTGTTCCCTGTAGCGCGTACCACTACGCGGGCACAAGTCACGTGCGACAACAAAGGGGTTGTCGCGGATATAGAATATAGATAACGTAGATATTAATACAGCATAGGCACGTGGGTTCCGGCGGGACTCATGGCAGCACACCGGAAGTGTGCTGCCCCACGTGCGGCGGCATTCGCGAAAGCTTCGCGAATGATTACGCAGTGCACGATTTAATAAAAATATAATCTTTAATAAAAATAAACACAACTCTTCAAAAGGAAGCAAACGTGCCTTTCCCCCCCCCTGCCTACTTGTGCACGTAGCGCCTCGGCCTGTGAACACCTTACGCGCAACAACCTTTGGCTTCCACACACGGGAAACGATTTGACTAACAATGTCACAGCAGCTAGAAGAACAGCAGGACTTTGGCTCGCAGGCCGTGCAAGGGCACGAGCAGAAACAGGAAAGGAAGGGCGATACGGACGCTAAGGAAGGAGGAGGAACACCTCCACAGGCACCGCCGGGACCAGCACCCGGGATTAAGAAAGCAGATGCAGCAGCAGAGGCACTGGAGAACTTCTACGAGGCGGACGACGAGGACGTGGCCGCCGAAAGCAAGAAGGTCGTAATGGCATTACGAGCCTTGCGACCCAGGGCGAGCAACTACGCCAAACTGAAAGTATCGATAGAATACAAGTATCAGACACATGATGTTTGGGCAGCTATCATGCAGGACATCATGGATTACGAAGCAGACTTACCTCCAGAGTGGGCAGCTTTGTTTAGGAACGACGGGGGTCTGGGCGCCTCGCGGGGGACGACCCAGAGCACCGTCAAGCAGCAGCAGCCGGTACAGCGGAACACCCAGTTCATGTCTGTTAAAACAGCACCGGTTATGATAACGAAATACAACGGGAAAAGAGGTGAGGCAAGGAGGTGGTGGAAGAACGCTAGGAGTATACTCTGCGACTTTACCCCTAACCCCACCGAAAACGACAAGCTCAAATGGCTAGCTATAATAAAGCAAGCCATGGACCTTTACGAGACAGGCAGGACCCGGATCAGGCAGCTAGAGAAAATACACACTACAGTTAGTGGGCTACGAGACGTTGAGGCGATAATGAAGGCTTTTGTAAATGAACAGGATGCTAACTCCCTACCCCAGGCTATTAGAAAATACAGAGCAATGATGCAGCATGAGAGAGAACCTGTTAGAGACTTTGCCACGCGCTTCCAGGATATGATCGACGAACTACATGATTTTAATTACAACACAGGTGATGATCAGGCAAGGTTTGAAGAGTTCAAGTTAAAGATAAAGGAATCCACTTACGTTACGGAGAAAGGCTACACCACGATGGAGGCAGCAGTGCAGGCTATATCCCTACGCGAGCAGGAGCAGGACCGCAAGTTTACCAGCCCTAAGGTACCTGGCATAGGAAACATTAACGCTATTAAGCCGCAGCGAGACTGGTACAAGGACAGGGAAGGTAACCGACGTTGCGGATACTGCTCACGTAAAGGGAAACACACCGCTAAAGACTGCAGAGACAGGAAAGAAGGACGACCCAGGATGACGATCAGGCAGCTCAACGAACACTACGAGAAGTTAAAGAGAAAGAAAGGCAGAGGACAAGGATATAACAACAGCAAATGGCAAGGCAGCAACAACGGGAAGAACAATAAATATAAGAACAAAAAGCAGAACAGTATCAATGCTATACAGCAGCAGATAAACGGAATATTAGATCACCTTAAGCAGGCGCCGACGAAGACAGCAGTACCAGCAACGCAGGACCAAGACAAGCCCATGACCCTAGACGACATAAAGAACTTAGGAGTATGCAACATTAATGACGAAGACGCTAACAGGACTATCAAAGTTGCTATGACCAAGGTTAAAGTTAAAGACAGCTACGGAGACTACAAGAAACTACCTGCCCTTTGGGATAGTGGCAGCATGCCGAAGTCCTTCATAAGCCTAAGCACAGTAAGAAGGTTAGGACTATTGGATCAAGTGACTAAGAAAGAACGTAAATATGCTCAAGCAGACGGAAGCTCTTCCATGAAGACCGTCGGTGAGCTAATGCTAAAGCTACAGATACCTGGCAGCGACGCGGAGACCCAAATCAAGACCCGAGTAGCCATGACTTTATCCATGGAACTACTCCTCGGACAGGATGCCCTAGAAAAATTAGGGGGGATCATATCATTCTACAATCACAAGATATACTTTGCTAAGTTGCCAAAGAAGTCAGGCAGGACCATCAGCCAGAACATGATACGGCTTGACGAGTGGACCTCTGAGTCAAGCGTTAATGCGTTAGAGTTTATGGACCTAGCGGACAACAAGCTACCTACACCTACCGAGCTACGGAAGAAGAACCCCGGCAAGACCATCCGACAGATAACGGAGCTACTGGACAAGACCCCCCCAGCTGATGATTGGGATATCGACAAAGGCAAAAAGTACATTAATAAAATATTAAACGAGAAGTACTCTGACATCACCAAGCCGACGACGAAGCCCTCCAGCAAGCTTACCCCAGTAAAGATCGAGCTAAAGAAGGGATACGAAGAGTGCATCATCAATGACCCAGAACATAGGCGACCGGAAGCGGACTGGGAAAAGATAGAGTGGCAGATCAATGAATGGGCAAAGGAAGGGAAGATAGAGCCAAGCAACTCACCATGGAACGTGAGACATGTGCTAGCTAAGAAACCTACTTACCCTTTCTTCCGCCTGGCGCACAACTTCATCCGCCACAACCGAGTAATAAAGAGGATCCAGACACCTACACCAAGGATAGATGACGTTATTGAACACGTCATAGGATACAAATACTACTCTTCCCTAGATAAAAATGAATCATACATGCAGACACCCATCCACAAAACCTCCCGCCCCATTACCGCGTTCTCCAGCAGGCACAGGAAGTGGCACTTCGTCGTATTCCCTTACGGCCTAAGCATATCAGGGGATGCGTTCAGTAGTCAGAACTACAGGGCATACACACATGATGGGATGGCGTCTGTGTTGTGGGTGTTTGTGTTTGTGTATGTGGATGATGACATAATATGTACCAACACAGTCGTCGCTCAGATCTTCCTCCTGGAAAATATATTTATTAGGTTTGCACACTTCGGTTTTACTATTAGACTGCAGAAGTGTACATTCCTAGCTACAAGAATCAAGTGGTGTGGATATTACCTGGAGCAAGGCCGCATCACCCCAAACCCCGAGAAAGTAGCAGCACTACAGCAAGCCCCTAAACCTAAGAATGCAAAGGAGTTAAAGTCATTCTTGCAGACTGCAGCTTGGATACTACGTAGGTTCTCCCCTACCTACGCTAGGACTGCAGCTGCTTTTACTACTGCTTACCGGAAGGAGAACTCTGTAGGCCTCAGCTTCGCTAAGGTGTGGGCCAAGGCTGGCCTTGATGCCCACTTCGATAACCTAATAAAGTTATGCAGCAACACCCTATTGAATGCTAAGCTAGACACTACTAGACCAGCTACCCTATGGACAGACTGGTCTAAGCTAGGTATGGCTGCTGTACTTACCCAAGACCAGCAGATCATACGGGTGTGGGGCAGGGCCTGCACAGCAGCTGAGGCCAAGTACAGCCCTACAAAAGGAGAGTATAAAGCCATGACTGAGGCGCAGAGGAAACTAAGATACTACCTGCTGTCGGTGCCCAGCTTCACCTTAATGACTGACAAGCAAGGAACTTCTTAGATATCGTGCAAATTGATGTTTATAAGTACGATGGCTATCACTACCTTACCTTCGTTGATGTGGCCACTGGAAAGTGCTGGGTTAAAAAGATTATCAAGGTCAACGTTGCTAAGAAGAACAAAGGCTTATATAAGCAGAGGCTTACTAACTGCTACCGTACCTGGGAGTCTGAGCTCCAGGCTATCCCTGATGAAGTTAGCATAAACAAGATACCAAAGAAGTTACATGTGGATAATGAGACCTCTCTTCTACAGCTACCACACCCTAATATTGATGCCTCACCTGTATACTATGCCCAGTCCAACTCCAAGGTAGAGCGACTCCACCGCACCTTGGCCAACCTAAGCAGGATAAATAGCACCACACCAGACAAGATACAAGGGTTAGTAAACGACACCTTCACGTCTGGGGGAGGTATCAAGGATAAGGAGAGGGAAGAAGGCGACGACAACGACGACGATACCGAGAGCGAAGACGAGAAGGTCCCGTACGATGGCCGAGTTCTAAAGGAAGGACAGTATGTTAGGGCCAAGGTAAATCTGAGATCGAGAAATAAACAAGACCCCTTCTGGGGTGGCGTTGCAAAGGTTACCGAGAGGAAGGGGAGGAAGCAGTACTACATCTATGATGGGAACAGGGTCACCTTGCGCCACATCAGTCACCTAAAGAATTATGATATCGGTGAGAAGCTCCTAGAGGATGTTAAAGTAAACCCTACTGTGTGGGAGCGAGCAATGCCTTGTTTAGGACCCCGACCTAAGTTCGATGTGGAATATGGAAACAATAAGGTCAGGGTGAACGACGATTGGCGCATGAAGATTGTCTATCTAGGCTACCCTGGATTACGAAATATGGAGAGGGTAGCTATGAAAATAAAGGACGGAAAATATCAGCTACTCTACCTAGCTGTTCCCGACTTACCCTTTGAGCACTGGTATAAGGTCCTGGGGGACCTTGATGCAGAGGGCTGGTATGGACACGAACCTAAGGACGAAGGTGAGTTCTGGGTAAGCGACAAAGGAGATAAGGTTAGAGAGGAATCTATTACCTGGTGGTTGGTGAAGTTCCGAAAGCGATGAAGGTCTAAGGGAATAAGGAAGGAAGGAAGGAGCAACGTGACTTGGGGGAGGTGTAGCGCGTACCACTACGCGGGCACAAGTCACGTGCGACAACAAAGGGGTTGTCGCGGATATAGAATATAGATAACGTAGATATTAATACAGCATAGGCACGTGGGTTCCGGCGGGACTCATGGCAGCACACCGGAAGTGTGCTGCCCCACGTGCGGCGGCATTCGCGAAAGCTTCGCGAATGATTACGCAGTGCACGATTTAATAAAAATATAATCTTTAATAAAAATAAACACAACTCTTCAAAAGGAAGCAAACGTGCCTTTCCCCCCCCCTGCCTACTTGTGCACGTAGCGCCTCGGCCTGTGAACACCTTACGCGCAACATCCCTCATTCCGCCAGTAGAGCGACGTGCAGAACAACAAGCAACATGTGCGCATGCCAGCACCAGAGCAGTCTTTGATCGCACGTTTGCGTGCTGGCGTGCCATCCTAGCTAGCAACGCTAGCAACGTGCCGCGCCACAGCGCGTTGTGGACTGATCAATCAAATTCCAGAATTGTTCACAGCATCGCGGACGTGCGTGTGCATGGCGAAACGTTGAAACGACACACCATTGACGCGGCTTTGGGGCTGCTAGCATGGCTGCGACCTAGGCGATGCTGATGCCCAGCAATTGTCATCATCGGCATGCAAGATGTCGTCGCCGTCCCTGTTGCAACACGTGCGCGTTGTGGTTGTGGGACTGGAGAGAGGCCACAATTGCGTACGGCTCGAGAAATCAACTCAAAAACATGGGGAAAAGGGGCTGTGCGACATGGATTTTTCATGCAAAAAAACATTCAAAAAGGCGGCAGCCAGTTGTACTCGTTGTCACAGTAGCAAATCGGCCTATGTTCTTGGTGTGCCACAGTGTGTGTGGGTGTTGTTGTGTTGTTGGGTTGCGACCATTTCCCTTTTGATACATCTCATTCACCCACCAACCAATGCACTCGACGAGATCCCTCCCTCTGCGCCTCTCGCGGGGCTTCACGGCGGCGAACAAGATGAGAGTTCGTCTAGCCCTGCCATCGGTATTATTTTTCACTTTGTCCACCGCCCTATTGTCGTTGAGTCATCGTCTCGTCATCATCAGCAGCAGCAGCAGCAGCAGCAGCAGCATCATCGCTTCATTGACAGCACAGGATTTCGAGGCCTGCGTATTAGCTAGGCGCATAAAATTATTAATAGTGGTGGATGGTTCATTGAGGTTGGTGGTCTCAACTGTGTATAGGATGGTGTTATGGTAGTAGCGTATGGTGATTAGTGAAAAAGCTGTAAGCATCCACTGATATGTACGGTATATGCCGCAGCTAACGAAGGGCCAGCACGCCGTCATCTCAGGGATGGCAGAAACCCCGCAACATAACGGAAAGAAAGGCGTGAAGTTGGAAGATAGTTCGAAGGTACAGCAAACGATCCAGATGACCTTATCGTGTTTGAGAACGACGTAAAATGAATGCATCATTTCCCACCATCACAGTCACCAGGACGCAGCGACGTCCTCATAGAGAATAATACACGCAAGGTTGAATTTGAAGGAATCCATTGCAGCTATTTTTATAACTTGAAATGTGATTTTAATCTATTGAAAGTACTGAATCGTAGGTTTAGATCAATCACTCCCTCCCCTCCCCCTCTCTCTCTCTTTCTCTCTCTCCAAAACTGAAACTGCAACAACTACTGACTACTCGCCTATGATTAGGGCTTAAATCTATCAACGGCTGCTGCCTCGCCAATTGTTCAAAATAGCTCTGTCAGCAGCAGCTCCTCATCTTCATCATCATCAACATCACCCGTAGACGCTGCTACGCACAGTTGCGGCTCTTCGTCAGCTGGGGGGGGGGGGCATGCATCAGCGGACTCTTCATCATCATCATCTTCTTCTTCTTCTTCTTCCTCTTCTACTTCTTCTTCGAAAACATCTACTATCGCCGAATCGACATTACTTGAGCAGGCATTTCCAGCACACATGGCTACGGATAAAATTAGGCATTCTCGGAGACTTGATTCGGTGAGTGAGCATTAGTGGCAGCAGAAATATTAGTAGATTGGCAGCAGTAGTAGTAGTAGTAGTAGTAGTAGTAGTAGTAGTCATTTTGGAGAGGGGGAAGGTAGAAAACAGGGGATATGGCAGCAGCAGCTCGTAATTAACAAGTTGCAGCAGTGCCGTGCTAGTGGCACCCTACCATACCATCCATCATCATCACCAACAACCACAAATCCGACCATCTTCATAAAGCATAAGTTGAATCAAAGTTCCTCTGTCAGACGGTGAGGGTGCCAATGGACCTGAGCGTGAAGAAGCTCCTACACAGCGCAATCCATATGCGGCTGGCACATTCCCGTCTACACAGATTCATTTTTAAACATATGGCCACCTTTCAGGTGATTGAATTGTATACCGTGGTGATGGTGGTGGTTGTATTCGTCGTCGTCCTCGTAGAATGCAAATCGGTCTCTTTTACATGGCCAAATGCACGCGCTTAGAAATATGCGATTAGTAACTTGCTGGAAGAGAAATCGTCGTCCTAGTACACCGCAAACTTGCTTAAAATGGAAGTGCGGTGTGCAACTAGGTTGAATCTTCTAACGCGCCCGACGACGGAGATATGTGCTCTATGGAAAGTCTTGGGGTAAGTAGAAGAATGCAGCAGTATGAGTAAATGTCTTGTTAACACGACGACGCCAGTCACCACCACCACCACCACCACCACCACCACCACCATTGTAGTCATTATTATCATCATCATCATCATCACCATTTGTGATCATCTTGGCGAAAATAGGACATGGGTTGGCTGCGGATTGGCAAGCGCACAGAAGTTATATCGCCTTATCCTCGCCGTCAGCCTCCAGATCCTTCGACTCCTGGGGAAATCATCCAGTTTAATAAACAGGAGGGGGAAGGAGGAACAAGGGAGAAGCAGCAGCCGCCGAGTAATCGTGAAGTAGGAGCAGGTCTATACAACAAGCTTCCTAAGCAGGAGATTGGAATGGGGCGTCTGCTGCCTCCGATGGGAAGGTGGTGTGCCATCAGCATTTCGAGAGAAGGAACGAATCAATCAATCAATCGATCAATCAATCATTCAACCAACCAATCAAAAAGCCCACATCACCGTCCCATTTGCTAGTTGTCATGACAGCATTGGGAAGAATCGTGACTGGTTAGTTATTATGCCAGGAGCCGCTTCGTGGTGGCGTTTTGCGGAACAGTGAGAATCATACTGCTGCTTTTTAACTTGCTACTACTACTACTACTACTACTACTACTACTGCAATAGGACGGCGCCTACTTTGTATGGCCCTGCAGACTGGCACAAGTTTCGATGGGCGTGCGACGATTATCCATGGTAAATTTTGAGAGGCTGAGAAGAATGACTTCTGCATTTTCCTTGTGATAGTAGATGCAGGCGTCACGCAGTACCATGAGTGGGGGGGATTCTGCTTTTTTGATTTGAACACCTCCAAAATCGTGACTTTCTTCAGGGTGTCAAAACTGGCCTTTTCGGTGATCATTGAGGAAGGAGGAACACCGGCTAACATAGAAGGAAGCGTCGGAGTGCAAGGGGAGGAAGGAGGAGAGTCGTCACGAGAATTGCAAATTCGAACGGAAATGTGGTTGGAACACACTAGCTACTTGGCGTACTTCCTGCTCCTTCCTACTTGGTGGATTCTGGTAATCAGATCATTCATTTAGTTGGTATTAGTAAATGCTACTCGCTCAGGAACGGTGTCATCGTTTGCTGGCCAGCTGCTAAATTCTAACACGTTGTCTTCCACACCAACGCTACAGGCACGCCCCCTCTGCTCCGTGATTCATTATGGAGTCGTGGATAACATCGAGAAAACGCAAGGAGGGCATGAGGCTGCTTAGTACTGACCATAAGAAGAGCAGCTACTATGCAAGAACCAGCTGCATCAAGAACGTATGCTTCGATGATATGAGACCTACATATGATTAGATTTGATCGCTGCAGGAGACGGTGGGCGAGAGAGTACAGAAGCTAAAATGCCAGCAAACAAAGTCTTGTCTGTACAAGCACGCTTTTCAAATGCATATTTATGTTCGTCGTGAAATATTATCAATGATTGAACTTGTGTAAATCTCCTACTAATATGTAGATGCCCGCTGGGAAATACTGTACATGTATGTAGCTATTACGTGTAATTAGTACGTATATATACGCCCCCCATTGTCGCCAGCACTAGCTTGTACACGCGACGTGGCAGCGTACGTACATATCTATCGGCTGTGCGTCTCTGCCGCGCTGCTTCTACCTACTCGCCACGCTGCAGCACGCACATTGATGATGCAATACCATGAGCGCAACAGTTGTTAGCATGAATAATAAGCGCGTACATCGCTAGCTAGCTAAGTAAGTGTGCTACGGTTCATTGCATTGTGAGCCAGAGCCCATGCAGCTTGCAATGTGAGCAACGAACGGAATCAAACGTATCGTAGCGCTGCGGTGTATTTATGTGCAACATAGAAACACCATTCTGCACAGACATTCCAGATAGACCGAAACAACATGCATTTGATTGTATGAAACACATCATAGCGGAAACCAACAGATTGAACATTAGCGCTGTAGCCGCTGCATTGCATAGCTACATATAAGGATGACCATTGAAAAAATTTAATTCTTCATTACATCCGTCTCACATATAAGGATGACCATTTAACAAATTTAATTGATTGGTTACATCCATCTTACAGCTGTGTAGTGCATGCCAAGCATGTCTAGCGTATTCTGTGTCCAGCTGACACACACGTCACATACACACACACACACACACACACAGAAAGAGAGAGAGAGAGAGAGGGAGAGAGAGTCCACACGTCCATTGCTCTCATGATGCAGACATGCTTGCGCAAACAAGAAACAACTTGAATTATTTGACTTTATTGCTACGGCAGTGACAATGCTAGTATGGTTATATTGTGATGTCACAATCATCGAAAAATGTACATTTTTTCCCAGCAAGATATACATCTCTTCAGAATAAAGTGTCTCTGAATCGGTACACAATGCAATTCACTATCATTTTCTTTCGATTCGCTTGTGCGTTGCCTTGTTGGAATCGTTCGCATCTGAATGTTTGTCTGAATCGCAGTCTGCGCAAAGGGCCATGTTGCATTCGATGCAATCGAAAACAGCGTCGTCACATTCGCATTCTTGGCACATTTTCACGTTTGTTGTTGTAGGAGTTGAGGATGAAACTTCTGGAGTCTTGCTAAGGTGTCCTGGTTTTCTCAAAATGCGCTTGTGCGCGGCCTTTGCGGCATCTGAATGTTTGTCTGATTCACAATCTGCACAGAGGGCCATGTTGCACCCGATGCAATCGTAAATAGCATCATCACATTCGCATTCTTGGCATATCTTCTGGTTAATCGTAGAAGGGATTGCTGGAGGAACTATTGGGGCTTTGCTCGAGATCTTCTTCAAGCTAGTAGTGCTACTGCTTGCTTTATTCGACAAAGGAGGTAGCGACGACGATGACGACGATGACGATGATGACATAGATTTATGTTTTTCTTCTCTCTTCCTCAAAAATCTTCTATGCGAGGCTTTCGCCTCGTTTTCGTGCACGTCCTCGTTGCAGTCAGGGCAAAAGGCCATTTTGCACTCGAAGCAATCATAGACAGCATCGTCACATTCGCATTCTTGGCAAATTTTTACGCTGGCAGAGGGAGGTGGCACGTTGTTTGGCGGAGGCTTTTGGGGGTCTTGCTTTGAAATAGCAGGCATCTGCTTTACATCGACAGTCTCCTTGATTTCAGCCAAGGGCTTGCGTCCGGTGTTTTCCAGTACATCTTTTATCGATACGGAGGCCTGAGGAGCTTTGATGTTAGAGGCGGCAGATGCTGGTTTTACAGCAATCTCTTCTCTTTTTGCAGGTGTCTTCTCCTCGCTTCTACGTTCCTTCTGTTCCGTCTCTTTTCGAGAAACGGAGGTGGGGTTCAGAGGAGATACTACACTTGGCGAAGCGAGTGAGGCGGGCGATGTAACTCCAAGCTGGGGTGATTTGGCGACGTTACTATGAGCACCGCTTGGCGTAGGAAATTGATCCGGTTTAATACTTAATCTTCGTTTGAACACTGCTGGCAGCTGAAAGTTGCTTCCATCCGTTGCTGCAAGGGAAGACCTACTCTTGGTTAAAGGCACACGCTTGTGCCCCGATTTCTTTTTAACTCGGTGGATCTCTTCATCACACTCTTGGCACAGCTCCCTGTTCTTCGGGCACTCACTACAGAACGTAACGGCGTACTTGTCTTCGCAATTACCGCATTTTACCTTGGTATTGAAGAGCGGGCTGTCTCTCTTGTTGCCAAGCGACGACGGCAGATTGATTTTTAAGTCCTTTACTGGATCGGGGAGGTTAATTTCGCCTGAATCCTGACGGTCTCGGCTCTCTTCAAGGTCGTCCAGCTCAGATTTAGTTTCGTTCAGTTCATATTTGCTGGGCATTCGAGTGATTAGTCTGAAGCTCTCCGCCTCTTCCTTGAGCTTGCGATTGTTCTCCCTAAGCGCTGTAAGTTCATCAGCCATGTCTAAGTCCAAGTCGTCATCTTCCATCAGAGTTGACCTCAGACTTACGTTCTCCTTCTTAAGGATTTCAACTTCCTTCTTCAACTTGGCAAGCTCGTCGTTAGAGTTATTGGCCTTCATGCTGGCTTCTCGTAGGGAGACCAGCTCCTCCTGGGCTTCCGTGTAGTCAATTAGCATGTCATCTCTGGCGTCGATTAATTTTTTGTTCTCTTCCAGAAGTTTCTGGGATTCCTTCTTGCCTTGTTCGATAGCCTCCTTCATCTTCCTGAGGTTCGTTTGCGAATCTTGTAGTTTCTTCTCCATTTCCTGGATAAGGTCTTGATCGTCCGCTTTCCCTAAGTAAAGACTCTTTGCGGTGCGGAGCTCCTCCTCTATATTCTTCTTTTCCTCGCTAAGTTTCGTGATTTTCGACTTCAAATCGGTGACTTCCTGTTGTAGGACGTTCTCTTCCAGCTGTTTGCTGATTGCCTTTACTCTATCCTTCTCATCCTTCACCTGACCTTGCAACTGTTTGACTTGGTTCTTGGCTTCCACTTCCTGGGCCTGGAGCGCTGCAAATTCTTTGTTGCGGGTTTCGAGTTCTTTCACTTTCATATCCACCTTACTCTGCAGATCTTGCTGGCTGGTTTCGAGCTGCTTGACCTTCACATCCATTTCTTGGCGGTGCTTCTGCAGCTGCTCCGTGAGGCTTTGAGAGTCCTTTTGGGCCTTTTGGTGCGCTTCATCCTTGCCCTTTTTCAGTGCAAGGACTTGCTTTTCCAGCTTGCGAATCTTAGACTCGGACTTTTTAAGCTTCTCAGACTTATCACTTGACTCTTTCTGCAATATCCTAGTCTTGCTGTCCGTGTGACGGCTCTCCCTCTCTGCCTTTTGCCGCAGCTTATCGGCATTCTTCTCCGCCTGAGAGGCCCGCGAACGTTCACAATCCAACTTGTCAGCCACAACCTCGAGCCTCCCTTCGAGATCCTTAATCTTTCTTTGAGCCTGTTTGAGCCTGATCTTGCACTCTCGCAGCTTGTCGATGTCGCTAATGTCAGCTGCCTCTTTCACGTTGTTTAGGTCCTCCAGGATGCGTCGATTGTCCTGCCTCAGATCTTCGACCTGTTCCTTCAATCTTTTATTCTCGCTAACCATTGCCTGTGTCGGAGGATCATCGATGAGGCGTGTAATCTTATTCCGCAAGCCCTTTTGAACGTTCGCATGACGCTCCTTCGCATCGCGTGCTTGCTTTTCAGATTTGTTCGCTTGTACCCTGAGCTCCTTATCCAGGATGGCTATTTGCTTGCGGAGGCTACGATTTTCGGAGATGAGCTTGCGATTTGGCACGTATCGGCGCTTCATCTGCTCGATCATCTTCTTCATCTGGTTTATCCTTCCCTTAAGTCTCACCCTCTCCCCTTTGTCTGCCCATGACTCCTCATCCCTCCGTGCAACCACCGCTGCTTGTTCACGTTTGGTGCCGACGGGCCTAGATGGCGATGTGGGGGGGCTGGTATCTGGTATTATTGCTCTTTTATGCGGGTTGAGAATCCGGTACTGCATCACGCACTTATCCCTGCCTCCCACCGTATATAAGCGCGACAAGTTCGGAGCGATCTTAACCTTGGCGCAGGTTTCTGCGTGGGTTTTCTGTACGTACCTTTGGTTGTCTGGATTCAGCATGGGGTACCGCGCTAGGGTGAGGTTCCCAAAGCAATCTCCTGCTGCTAGCAGGCCATGGTCCTGGTTGATGCAAACGGACGTGTATTCCGTACCTTTGAGCAACAATCATGCAACAAACAGGAGAAACAGAGAGGAAATGAACAACGGTCAAAGGACAGGATAGAGATTACGCTACTACGATGTTAACAAAAGGCTTAGCTGATTTCCCGGTTGGTATCGCATGTTAACGGGTCCACTTACCGTCTGCGCTGAGATCTCGCAGCCCAATGAGGCCCCAGTCAAACATGCACGACTGCGTTGCTAGGAAAGGCTTCCTTTTTGCGATGGTGTATGGGTCATCCGCGGGGCGCGACAGCTTGAGATCGGAGGCGAAAATGTCAAAAAAGAGGAGCTCACATTTCCCCGAAACCACTCTAAGATGCTCAGAGTTGGCGGTGAAGTCAAAGTTCACTACACCTCCTTCAACGGGCAAATGTGCCTTCGGGATGTTACCGCTTCTCACGTCAAGAAGCACCAGGCTGCAATTTAAACCTGCTGCGAGGATCGTACCATCCGGAGAGTACTTAATGCATGTTATCGGGGAGGTGAATCGCTTGCCGTTCCCGATCTCATCTGACGGTCTTAGAGCCCTTGAAGAAGTGGGATTGTGTGGGGGGGGGAGTTTCCCCAGATCGACATAGCGCACCTCCTTGTGCTTGGAAGAGTCGAAGATACGAATCTCTGTGTAATTAGTGCCGACAGCAATGAGGCGACCATCGGGAGAGAAAGCGATAGCCCTGGAGGCCCTCCAGGAGGGCTGGGATGATATGGCTCCTGGTCCTCGGCGCTTAACACGCTTGCCCCTCCGTACGGTCATCGGCCACGATGCTATCATTTGTCTCTTCTCCGCGTCCCAAAGTGTGATCCGGTTGTCCTCTCCTGATGTTGCAAATATGTGGCTGCTCTTCGGGTGAATGTCAAGGCCGTGGAGCTCGCCATCAAAATGGCCCGAAATATGTATCTTAGCGTGGGAGGCGTCTGCGGTGTTTAACCAGTCTGAAAGAGTCCAAATCCTGGATCTTACAGTTCCAACAATCAAGGGAGCCTGCTCGGAATTGGCACAAATTGCCCTTATCGACGAATGGAAATGGAGTCTTTTTATAAGATTGTATTTTGAGTCAAAAATATTAATCTTTCCGTCCTTCCCCCCAGAAAGCAATAGATCCTTACATGTTGTAAGTGTGTACACGGAGCCATTGTGCACAGCCTTCTTGCACTTAATGTGCTCGTTGTCTCGGAACACCAAGAGGTCGCCGTATCCTTGCACACCTACAACCATATCCCCCGACCGAGTGTACGTAACGCACAGATAACTCCTCCTGCTTTGATGTTGTTTTCGCGCTTTTTTATCTGCAGTGGGGATAGGCTTCCTCTTGTGGGGCAACACAATGCCGCCTGCGAGTGCGACGTCCTCGTTAAGTTTGAGCACCTTGCACGAAAGCTTCCCTGCACCACTGTTCTTCCAGTTGCAGATCTCATTGCGACCAACCGTTGTGAACAGAGTCGGGTCGGTGGACGACCAGCACAGGTCAAAGATGAGCTCGAGCCCTATGCTAAGCTGTGCAATCAGCTCCTTCTTCTTCCAGTCCCAGATCTTCGAGTTGATGCTGTTGTTCTCATCGAAACCAACAGACGCTAGAACATTGCCGTCACGAGAAAAACCCATGCTCCGCACGCATCGCTTATGAGCGTCAGGGATGATAGCTATGAAGTCGGGACTCATTGACGACCACACGTGTATGCATGGCAGTTGCGCCTCGCGCTTCTCCACGCTCGCAGCCGAGCCAGTTGCAAAGAGGGAACGGTTGATCGGATGCCTTGCGATACACGTTATAGTCCCTGCATGGCCACGGTAATGGCGCTGCGTTTTGGCCAGCACATTGTGTACGACGCCGACACATGACACTGGATAGACCAGGGAACCTTCCTCGTCGCTGAACACGTTGGAGTGCCCATCACGGGATCTATATCCGTACACCCATTCTAGCTCCAGGCTCTCGTCTGGAAGGCGAGGATCGTTCGATCCTCCGTTGGAAGGTTTTACAGCGGACTCCTTCCATTTTCCATCAATGGCCAAACTTCTTATCAGCCCGCCTGGGGAAGGAAGTACTTCGTCCCCATCCCCCTTCAAATTGTTCTTTTCCTCGTCGGTGTCGTAGTACTTGTCGTCGTCTAGCTCTTCTGGCATATTGTAGCGCGGGTCGTTCCGAAACTCCCTCTTGCAAATCGGTGAAATGCAAAATGAACCGGGACTCGAAAGAACATCGTCGCGGTTCTTTAAATTCGCGACGTTCATCTTTCTGCTAAGAGGCTGAATATGGCAGTCGTCAACATCCGAGTCTTCGTAGTCCCCCATCGCTACCTGGACAAGGGCGTGGTGTAAAAATGCCTGAAGATCGATGCTTTGCATGTGGCCGAAGTTTGAGGAATGCTCAAACATCGAGAATGAGTCACGCAGAATCGATAGCGATGGCGTTCTCCCATATCTATATTTTAGTTGCTGGCTCGAGGCTCGTGCCTTTCTCCAAACGGATGCTGCATAGTCGAAGCAAACATCTTGGGGGATGTCTCCAGCAGCCTCGTACTGTCGGCAATCTTTGATCTTCTCAAGGATAACCATGCGGCCCTCCTGGGACTCGAGGTAATCCCGTATGCCGTACACACCCTGATCCAGGGTCGAACTCCCTTTCTCTCGGCTACTACTAGCCTTTTCTTTCAACTTCGTCGGGTGAGAATATCTTTTCGATGATGCTTTAGAACCTGTAGCGCGACTTGAAACGCGATGTCGCGTCGATGGCCCACGAGACTTGTTTGATGATTTTTTCATTTTGCCCTGCGCAAACGAAAAATATTTATTAGAAATTGCAGCTTTACGATGCTGTCTTCTCACTCAATTCACCTTGTAAACTCTTTGCACAGGAAGGACCCTTCCGCAAAATACTTGTATCTCTTGCGTTACCGTTGTTGGAGGCACATACCCAGCCTTTACCTTAGGTTTTCCTTTCTTCTTCGGAGTTGTATTCGAGAGAGCCTTCTTATTTGCATAACCACTATTTGGTTTGCTGCGTATTCGTGCACTAAGAGCACCGGAACGGATATCCTGCTTATGACCTGGGCTTACTACTTTATGCCTCCTGATAAGTAATGATTTTATCATGTCTGGTTAGCAAGCGAGGCTGTAAAGAATAGGTCAATGGGCCACCTTGCTGACAATGACTGGGCGAAATCATGATTCAAGCTTTCTGGTACGTCGATAGGCTGAGTAGTATGAAGCCAAAGAAAGGTGAGATTACCCCCTTGCTACACTCTACTTTTTTGGCACTACCTTCATATCTTCTGTTTTCAAATATTGTTCCCTGGGCGTGTCCACCAACAATGGCGTAGCAGGTTGGGGAGATTTTTTCTCTGATTTTTTAAAAAATTCATGATGACGTTGACTGAAAAGAATACATTTGTGCCATGTTGAACGTTACCTATGTCCTTGCCAGCACTAGACTTGATTTCTAAGAAAGAAGGCCATGTGAGCTCCTCTACCAAACTTGTTCACAGGGTTGATTACCTTGTATAACTTTCCCGAGCGATTCCAAAAACCGTGCCATATCAGCAGCAATCCAGCTTTCATATTTTTTCGATCCGGGAGACTAATATACAATAGCATTTATTTAACATCGAAGAACGCATTTTGACACTGAGCCGGCGTTCACTGATAAATCCTAGAAGAAAGAGTTTTGCATTACCTTTATAAGTACAAGTTTATCGATACTTGCTGTTAGCTCTTGAATGCGATTTAACCGTATTGGTAAATCTATGCACTGCTTCCATTCTGAACCCCCTACGTAAATGGAAATTAAGGGTGGCCTTTTTTTCGAGTGTGTTTAGTAATGGAATCGACCTTCTCCTATGAGCTCTTGGAGTTCAGCGTTGGCCTGTTTTAGGAAGCCCTGGGCCTTTTCTTTAATTTCATTGCTATTCATCTTCCTGATACATTAGATCTATGCAATCCCAAGTCCTAGTACTCCTTAAATTTCACCTTGCATGAATTGTGTCACACAGATATGAGTTTAAATGAAGAACCTATGAGGTGGTTGAAGTCATGAGTTCGGAATAGACCAAAGAGAAAGAGCTGATCTCTCCAACCACAGTCCCCACCCGAAAGCCAGTGTCAATTGTTTACCATGCAGAAGTTGGGGCCAGGAGCTTCGAGTGAGGGTGGCCGTTGCTTGTCACCCAACTTGGCAAAGCTTCCAACGTTAGAAGAGGAGTCAAAACGAAAAACCCTTGGCTTTTTATCCATGCGACATCCACTATTTGTTATCTTCTAGTAAAATAAATTCAATCAACTTCCGTTCTTTACTCCTGCGTCTTTTGCCGTTGTGCGGGGATTAGAGCCGTTTCTGTGATATGTCCAAAGCCTTTTCGTGACCATATTAGTTGTCGCAGATGAGAAAACAGGGCATTTTTTTGGTACTTTTTTCTCAATGATACCGTAATTTCTGGGGTGCGACAACCTTTCTGCATTCATTCTTTCTTACCCTGGAGCCGACGCCGAATGCCGCTCTGCTTTCGCTACTCGTAGTGATGTGGAAATAAATGTGAATGGAAATGAGAGAAACACGAGATGGATGCGAAAATAGTACTTGTGAACATCATGTTGCGTACATGGTCAGAACATTGTAGCTCTTCCTTGGCCATGCAGTGTGTGAGCCTGATGATTGCAGTGTTGATGTCCCTGATCAGGAAAGACAGCTACCGGTACTGCATGGCGTGCACCTTTCGCATAGACTAATGGTAGCTTAGCCCGTTCTTCTTGCATTAATTTAGACACTTGTCAGTAAGTCGGCACGTTGGTCGGCGCATTAGTCGGCGCATCAGCGAGCGCATCAGTCGGCACCTGATTCATTTCGGCACGCCTAATTCATTGTGATGTAGCTTTGCAAGAGAGGGCTTCGATCTGTTCATGCAAAGCAAATGGGAAAAATTGACGACACGGTGTGATGCATAAAGACAATTCACGAGCTTTCATTAAACTCATAGACGCACTGCAAAGCTTGCAGCAGCCACGTAAACGAGCGTAGTGATCGATGAGTAAGGCATCGCGAGGGCTACTGCCTTGAACTTTTGAACCTTGCATGCGTATATCGTTGGCACTTATTCACGTTTTGATTCTACTTCCATTGATTTTTGCGCATTCACTGCGTTGCACGTACTGTGTGTGCGTATGCACTGCAAGATTGACATTCACATGCCGAGAGAAATTCGGTGCAGCTGTGTTGATCGAGTTGGCAATAGAAGTCGCAATACGTTTGCCAATTATTGCGCTAAAACAAAGATGGCAAATGTTACCGCGAGAGCATGCATGGTTATGACCGCCGTTTTCACAATACTATTTTAATTTCGAAGGCGTGAAACCTGCAGCAGGAGGTGCAGGTGGGGGAGATTCGTCACCTTCGGACTCAGTGGGTTCCGCATTGTCTCCGTCGTTTTCTTCCCCATCGTCAGCACTCTCATCAGCACCCTCTTCGATATCATTGATATCTTGAAGAATATTATCGGCTGACTTGGAAGCCAGCCCTGGTAAGTGAAGTTTTCCTTGCGGCCCTCTCTGCGAAGAATCTATGAACTTCATGTATTCGTTCTCTTCTTTCTCATCTGAGTCCTGGGAAGACGAGGTCTCTATTTTTTTTCTGCGTTTTCGGGGACCTTGTAGCTCCAAAAGCGGGTTCGAAGAAGGAGTGCTGACGATTCTTTCGTAATCCTCGAGCTAATTTATGACATTAGTTTACGTTCCATTGTACAACTAAAAATGACATTACAGAAGACCTGAGCAGTTGTGTATTTATCTCGTTCTCCTTCCAGTCCCTATAAGGTTATAAGGGGTCTGATGATACAAAACTTTCGTTGCGTACGGTGAGGTAGGTACATTCGATTTCACTGCGAGAGCCATCAATCTCTTTTGCGAACGAAGATCTGGCCTCGAAAACCAATCTTGGCTCTCACTTTGTCTGGATCTGGTCTGATGGGCTTCATCCTGATGATTATGGAGCATTGTTATTGAAGATCTTTCTCGGTGTGAGGAACATATTACCTCAACTTTTTCATAAGCTTGCTTTATTTTCTAATCACAATTAAAGAGTGTAAAAATTAGCCTTGACACCGGCAGAATAGTCGGGAACTGTATACCCGCTGCATTTCTTCATACACTGAGATTTCCTCTTCTTTCGCAGATTTTGATCTAAAACCAACACCACTGTTTGGTACGATGTATGAACTATTCAATTTTCTCCCTGTAAAAAGCCTATCGCAATAGCGGAAACACAGAACCTTTCCTCCTCCATCATATACGCGTGGTTTTCCTTTTCTTTCTCCTGCTGCCGTTGTCGTCTGCCCCATATTATTGTACAGGATACACTGAATGCTACTCAATTACGAGGCACAAAAGTTTATACTTGAGCATATACTGCTTCCGAAGGTTGAGAGCATCTGTCTCTGTCAAAGTGGAAACTGGCCCTTTCCGCCTCTGTCTTGCTTTCTCAGATCCTTCATAGATGCTAAGCGCGATGAGCAGAACTAGCCCAAACGGGAGAGGCATTCATCAATGCACGCAGTCCTGCTTTAGTCCCCCCTCTCAGATGATTGCCACCACTCGGAGCACGATGCGAACGTGACTAATCGTACAGTTATCTGGGTGAGGGAGCCAAATGTTGTCGTAGACCAAAAGTCCCCGATGTTTTTGGTGTCGCAGGTTTAAAATCCACGATGTTTCCCCTTCGGATTTTTTCAACCTCCTCAGACGTTCATATTTCTTCTGGGGCCGGCGGAGGACAGAAGAAGAAGAAGAAGAAGAGGAAGAAGAAGAAGGAGGAATAACATCTCCTCCAGCGCTTCGATCACAACCCGTGGTGTGAGGAGAGACACAACTCAAGAGAGGTTGGTGGACGCAGGAGGATGAGTTTTAAAGGGCAATCGCGAAAGGATGCCTTTGGTTTCAGCGCATGTGGATTCGGATTTTATCTGAACAGGATGGCCAGGCTGCATGGGAGACAGAGACGAGCAAAAAGAGCCAGGATTGCCCCTTCCGCAGAAGAGAGCGCCATGAAAAGTAAAGAATGCAGTAGAATGCCTCGAACATTGACTTTTATTGATTACTTCGAAGACGTCCGTGTTGCTCGTGAATACAAATATAGAATACCCCATCGTGGTTTGCTTTGCAGATAATGGAACACACTGTCCATCTCACACTGCTGGAGTTAGGTAGTTTTATTGCAGTTGATGTGCAATTAGTATTTCGTGTATAGATTAAAGTAAACACTTTCACGTGGTATCTGTGCTTTCTAAATGCCATTTATTATCTACTCTTTTAGTGACGAGCCAGAAGAGAATCCTTCTTACATTGAAGAGGAAGTGATATCACAATTGCGTTGCCATTAAGTATACATACTGAGTTTTACTGTTACAATAATAGGAGAATTCAACTCAGAGAAGAAAGGATAATGAAATGGAGGCGAAGGGAGCAAATATCAACAAGATAACTATGGATCAATCTTTAGTGGTTTTGCCTCCGAAAGTCCCCCGAGGACAGCTCTTCCAAGTTCTCTCTTAAATATTTCTATCTTTCGATTTATTGAGCTTACATTTAATATAATACGAAAGAAAATGGCCATAGGCCTCACCGGAAAGATCGACCGAGACAGGTACTTCCTTTGCCATTCTTTTCCCAGCTCAACAGAACTGGTCCTCCGTCATTTAAGTTAAATCATATCGACGCAGATACAAAGGGATGATATCGCGTGGAGGGGGGCGATGCGACAATATTATTCATAAGTAAGCTTCAATTATAAACTTTGCCTTGCCGTAATAAATTAGATTTGGCCGTTCTTTTAAATCTCCCTACAGGCGTTTGCATTGTGTGGTTTCCACAACGGAAGCTTGGAAGTATAGAACTCAGGTATCATATGCAAAAAATGATTATTTCTTTGCTCATTACCTTCCTAATAATATCAGAAGGTACGCAAAGCATTGAAACATGGTATTCCTATTGTACTACCCTCATGGATTGATGAAAGCTCTCGCGCCAGTCGCAGGCTACCCTTCGAAGCATTTACTTTAGATGATAGGAAATGATGGTAGAAGAAGCGAAGATTGCCAATGTATAATGTCCTTTGCTCCACCGCTACAGCCATACCTAGATAGCTCTAGAGCTATAGATATTGCACAGATATAGAACACATTATTAGTTATTTAAGTACGAGCAATGCAATGCGCATGGTCACACATGCGTTGTTATTACATGCATGGATTATAGGATGCAAATGGAACAATAAAAACCTGCGCGGCCCATGTTTAGATGATCGATCCATCCAATTACATATAGATGTGAGTCCACTCCAGAGCAACAGAGAGCACATGAACTTGTATGTACATACATATACAGGCATTATTTATAGCTGTACGCTGAATGCAAGGCTAGAATGCAACATTCAGCAACGCGATAGCACGCTGTCCACGCGGCGTGCGCGTTGTGCTTCAGACGAGTGCAGAGTGGCGGCACTAGATGATCTAATAGATTCTGCGCTATATGAATAATGCCGTTGTTGCTGCTATCTAGCTATAGCTGCTTATTCATCGTAGCGCCAGTCCCGAGGGCACATAAATCGCATGTGTGGTATCCTCCTCGGTGATTTCATGTATCTAGAGCATGGTCGTGAGATAAATTTACATATACTTGCATTCTCATATTGCTTTTTATTTACTCGCAGCATGCTCAGATGATGCGAACGATATAAAAACACTACAACGCTACATCTTAGTACTCACACGCAAACGAACTGTCATTTTAGAATGTTGAAATTCAGATGCGTCTGAATCTAACTCAAGCCGAGAACACACTGATCACCATCTCCATATTCTTGCCTTTTCGTGGCCAACGCTCACTAGTCCTTCAACGACGGCCTGATACAACAAACGCAAGGACAATAAATTTTGTCATTCCTTGCTCGTTTTTCCAACAACGCAAAACATAGAATTGTATAAAGCATTATTTTATGTTCGTTGCATACGACGGACTGGAATCCTTGAGACAAAAAGATACAATATTATGTGGCAAAAACTGCAGGCAGGCTACACCTTTTCGAATCCTGACGGTCCACATACTGCAACAGCAACTTTACTGGATGGTGCTGGAAACAAGTCTTTGATCATTTTCTCATCTACCCGGCCTTTTCTGTGTTTCCAATCTTCTGAAGGCTTACTTACAGTGAAGAAAACCTTGATGTTGCCTTTGGACCGACTCTCTAACTTCAAAAGTTGGTCGTACAGCATCACGTCCTCTGGAGTCGAGTTCGCGACCTGAATGTGAGAAGTATAAACGAGTTCCCGATGATGCAGAAAGGTGTCAAGAGGATAACAGAGACCAATACTTGTTCTAAGAGATGAGGCTCATTCTCTCAACCAAATATCATATCATCTCTCTCTCTCGCTCTCTCTCTCTCTCTCTCTCTCTCTCTCTCTCTCTGTGTGTGTGTGTGTGTGTGTGTGTGTGTTTGTGTCTGTGTCTGTGTCATATCCTTACCAATAGCGATGCTTTGGTGTTATCCTTTTCATCTTGAATGATATGATTGCAAATTTGAAGCATGGGCGTGATTCCAGTGCCACCAGCAAACATCATGATGTGTTCAATGCCTTCCTGGTGGTGCTCTTTGTTCTATCAACGAGGTACATGTACAAATGATGAACGTTACCCGCAACGCATTAGGCATACTGGCGTTTACTTCATTACTTTTATTATCGTAGTCGACATTCATCATAGGATCAGACACAAAAATTGTATCCATAGTACTAGACAGATGGAACCTGACTTGTTGTCTCGACATGGTACTTAAAAAGCGTATTACGCCATCACTGGTGTACCTTCAACAACTTCGACATCACGCCAGGTCCTTTGTGGCCGTATCTATGAGTAAATCCAATTTTAAAGGAAATTTGACCAAAACTAACTAATATAGATAATGAAATTAATGAACCTTTTGAAGCCGGTTGGACCTCTCATATCTATGGTGTCTCCTACCTAATTAGAGACGAAGTTTTGGGAAACTAGAACAGCCATGAGCCGAATTGTACTATTGTGATGCAACGCTCAGCTACCTTCAATTTGTGCATATGCTGAGTCATCTTTCCCTCAGGATAGACTCGAATCATCAATTCACACTCCGACGGGGAGAACCGGGTTGGAGTGTAGGGCCGCATAGTCTGCCACACACACAAGTACGCACGCCCACACGCAAATCAGTTTAAAAATGGTGGTTCACTGGGAATCATCTGAGCTATTGTTGTCAAATACCATAGCCTTTCCATCGGTAAACTTACACGATACATGAGCTCCCGTTGGAAATCCCTGTCAAGAAGAGTATATCAACTGTGAAGATTATGGTGCAATAATTCGAGCGTCTCGCATTACCGATACATTCGTGTCAAACACCAAGAAAACTGTTGGCCTCTCCACATTATCAGAAACAACCTAAAAAGTATGAAGAACGATACATCATTCCAGGCTATTTGTTTCAGATGAGAAGGAACCTTTTTTCGAATGAGCTTCACGGGGGTATACCGGTCAGGCCTCAGTCTTACAGGGCCACTAAAGTACTTCTAAAGAGAAAAATATGCTCAAAAGAAATCACAAATAAATCATTAGGTTACCTGGATGAAGAAGATTATTGCAGCCCCTATGAGAGCTGTCCCGAGGACAGAGTAGCAGGTCTGAGCCCAACATTACACAAAGCTAAGAGGTATCTCCCTCGAGCATTCTCCGGGCAAGAAGGTATATATTTCAGCACCGAATAAATTCTTCGTAATGTATGAGGGTTCAAGAGGGGGGAGGCTGTACCAGTGTCGAGATGCCTGCAAGCATTGGTTGCGCGTGTCTTCTGCTCCTCCTCCTCAAAACCCCTCAGCCACGTTCTTGAGAAGACAACAGAAACTAAAAATACGACGAGAAACATCCTGTGCGACATGCGTTGGTTTGTGTCGCATTCAGGAAAAAGATGCAAGTGGCAGTAGAGTAAATTCGCCTCTTTGTTGTTTGTGTGTCGCAGGGATAGAGGGGATACATGTACAAAGCGCGACAACTTGCGTTATTTTTCGTGAATTATGACGGATACCCATCCAGGACATCCTACGTGTCGTACACAACGAAACGCAAGGATATCGGAAACTGAAAATTCAGAAATACTAGAACTTCATCGGAATTGTTCCTGCGACAACATAAAAGCTCAGTCGTAAATGATGAATTAGGGAATTCGCTGTCGGTGACATCAAATCTACCGGGTGCGGAACAACCTCCCGTCTCCCCCCAACCCCCAACCCTTTTCTTTGACCAAAAATATCTCAGAAGGACGGCATCAAGATCTGCACAGAATCTACAGGGTACATACTATAGGATTTAAAGGATCAAACGATGTTCAGACTCTCAGACAAAACACAAATCTAATCCGGGACGACATACACAGCATTGGAACTTATCACCAATTTTTCCATGCTGGTTAAAAATAGGAAAAGATTAAGTGGGATGAATTGATTCCTGTTGATATTCTGTTAGAAATCCCAAAAAATCCATCTGGATCACGTTTTCCATGCTTTGGACTCACTGCTACATCCTAATTTACAGGTATTTTCTTCTTCGGGAAATAAAACGTCAAGATGGTGTTGAAGACGGTGACAACCTTCCTCTCAACGGTGCCAACCCGGCCAACTCGTGTCTACGAGTACAAGAACATTCTTATGAATGTCTGCATTTTCATTCTTGTTATGGAAATGTGCGAACGTCTTTGCTTCTATGGTGATGCCTTGATCACTTCGTTCACACTGCTGTACAAACATGACATCACAACCACTAGAGATCTTTCAAGATGGCTCTTGTAATCAAATAAAATGTTCAGGATTAGTGCATATTCTAGGGTGAGAAACGTGCTTGCTCTTCCCTTATCCTTATGTACCATCTCGTAGGATTAACGGGCTCCATCAAAGTTTTGTTCAATAAGAGCTTCGGCTATTCGTCCTTCCAGGTTTAGTATTAAAAAGTCAGTACTGTACACAAATATTAAGAAGAACCACCACCATCATCACCATTACCATCACCACCACCACTACGACTACGACTTCACATCTAGAAATACTAATTGGAAAAAAAGGATTCTGTCTCTCATTTGGTTTTAAAAAATCTTTCTGTATTGATTGACAGTCAAGTGCTCTGACAAACGTGCTGCCATCTTTTGTTTACTTGACTCCATTGCTAGGAGGTAGTGAGCTAACTTAATTATATTTCAAAACAAACCTATTCTGCGAATTTCTGACAATCCTGAAAGCACTTAATTCTGCGGCACGGTTAAGTACCACCTATGAAAGTCTCACAGCTTGCAATTATTGTACTCAAATTTCTACATAGTGTCCCAATCACGAGCGTTGTTTTTCAGATCTTCTAAGTTGAGCATATCATTGTATATAGGATACATTGCAGATGAGCACTGGGGACGATTTAAGACTATCGCCATTTTTGGTACCTGTTCCAATCTAACTCATGATTTGTGTATTATTCATTTGCATCAGATTCTTTACGACAAGTTCTACAGACACGTGGGCATGCAATACTCTATTCATGCTCATTCTCTACTATGTTCATCTTCTACTGTTCCTTTCTCTATTATCTCCTCGTCGTCATGGCGTTTTGCTTCTGTGTTTCTTCCATTTTTATCTATACACTGATGATTCTTGTTCACTTGTCACCCACGGAATATCCTACAGGGTTTGTATACCTGGCTGGCGTCACTTTGATGAGCTATTCAGTGCATCCCGGCAATGAGAATAAGGTAGCAAAATCGCTATCGCGTCTACTCAGAGAGATTTCATCGGTCTAATATGATATTTGGGCACATGTACTATTGTCGCTTCCATATAACCTCTCTGTATCTGTCCTCCTCCTCCTCCTCCTTCTTCTCCTCTTCATGCAGAATCTATTCATGTTTTCGTGCTTCGGTCTTTTGGCTCTTGGATCTGGAGGAATCAAAGCCAATGTGGTGACTTTGGGAGGTAGTTCCAAACGACATAAAGCAGCAGCAGAATGTACATCCCCCTTTCCTCGTCATATAAGCGTTGTTAGTTGCACAGCACCGATAAAATCGCCACGACAATGACGTGCATGGGTGGCAGCTCGCTTGCTCAACTGTCTGCTCTGTTGTTGTTTTGATTGTGATGATCATCATCACCATACAATTAGGGGATCAGTTCAACGACAAGAATCCCGATCATGTGGTCCAAAAAGAGGTAAGAAGAGAAGGAAGAGAGAGGATTGATCTCCGAGTAATTATTTTCCCTTAAACAGTTGAACATTGAAAGGGCTTTCTTGCCAGCTTTTGGCCTCGTTGATTGCATCTTTTGCCGATCTTCTAATTTAACCTTGATGATGATTTCCCCCCCCCTCTTTCTTTTGCATGTTGTCCGCGCGTGGTCCCGGTATGAAGCAATTCTTCAACTATTCTACTGGGTGAGGGGCAATGACATGGGAGGATAGGAAGAATTGAGGAAGAGGGGGGAGAGTAGTCAGCAGCGCAAACATACCATTTTGGGGAAGGAAGGGCGATTCGCAAACTAATTGTCGTGGAACATTAGCAGATTGAAAGCGTTTGTGTTCCGAAGGCGAGAGTTATGCCCGTGCATATTTTACGTCCTTTTCTTCCAAATTTGGTACCGCTCAATCTGGATATTCGTCGTGATACGGCTGGTATGTATGTATGTGCAGGCGATCAATATCGGAGCCGGGATCTCTTTCGGCTACATCGCGCAGATGGCTACCAACGGGTGAGTATTATTGATCAACACCTCTCTCTCTCTTTTGCCATTGCTACTAGGCGATATGCATAGCTTCCTAACGCACTGCTATTGATTGATAAGAATGGTGGTAGTGGTGGTGGCTGTCTCTAAACGTGGAGCTGCTGACCGATTTTATCTTTAAAATATTCGTCCATGATACATTGGTGATAAGCTTTTCTTTCTTTTTTTCCTTTTAGTTCTGGTGCAATTCCAGCCGAATACGGTTTCTTCTGGTCATTTACAATCTGCGCTATTGCGTTGACCCTCGCGCTGACGGTGTTTCTCGGTGCGAGTGGCCGCTACATTCTCTACCCTGCGAGCGGAGGTAATGAACGGAAGAAATGTTTAAGAGATATATCTACCAGTCTGTCAAAAAAAAATGCAGACCTCTCCCTCTCTCTCTCTCTCTCTCTCTCTCTCTCTCTCTATATATATATATATATATATATATATATATATAATAAAAAAAAAAGTATATAAAAAATATTACATATATATATATATATATATATATATATATATATATATATATATGTGTGTGTGTGTGTTTGTGTGCGCACGCGCGCGCGCGCTCTAAATTTTACTTTAAAAATGACATGTAATGTAGGTACCATGGGCATCTTCTTCGATGTATACAAGAAGTCGTTGACTCATAGCTTGCAGGGCTACGTGATCCTAGTAGGCGTCATCTCTATGATAGTGGGGTTCACTCTCAGCGTGGGCGGGTCTGCTACCTAACTCAAATTTTGCCTCCACTCTCTTATACCTTATCCACGGGTGTACACGCGTGTGCTTGTTCGCGCGTGCATGCATGGCTCGTGTTTGCCGGTCAGAAGAGGTAGAGGTCCTTTCAGAAAAGTCTAAATTTGTTGCCCGTCAATTACCTGAAATAGGGCATTTGTGGAGGACGACAGCCCTGAACAAGAATCTGGCCATCTCAGATGTGCTTGCGCAGCCGTGGGCATTGTGCTCACTGGCGGCTGCTGCATCAACACCGATTGGGTAGGACAGTCAGGGGAGAGGAATGAAGGCGATCAACAACTAAATGATGAGGCAGCTGAGAGAAAGAAGGATGATATGATGCTCGGTTTGGACGACGACGGGCCGAGTGAGAAGGCCATTTTGGATGCTAAGGAGCTGTGGCGTGTCCTACCACCTGTGCTCTGCAGCACGAGCTTCTGGGTCGCATACAGTCAGATGTCGGGCAATTTCTATGCGCAGAGCTGCCAGATGAACTTGTACATAGGGGACAATACTCAGGTAGATAGAGTTTATTGCAGAAGTAGTAGGGGGGGAGACGGAGGGGAAAGATTGGGGGGGGGGGGGGTAGAGAGGGGTGATAGATATAGGAGGAAAAGGGGGAGAAAAGAGTAACTGTTTGTTAATTTGTAGAAGTCAGTATTTTTGAGCTGCTCACAATCTCCTAACGTACTGCTCGTGATAATCGATCATCTCTGCAGCTCAATGCAGCTGTCTTGCAAATCGGCGACTGCATTGCCATTGTATTGTGCATCCCGCTCTTCGACTCCTTTCTTTACCCGTTTATCGAACGTTGCAAAGGTGATGGCTCCTCCCTTCTCCCTTTTCTTCTCCTCCTCCTCCTCCTCATCTTCTCTTCCTCTTTTTCTGCATTTGCGCGTTGCGTGCGCTTGATAGCAGTAAGAGATCTGACATGGGGATTTGTGACAACAACAGGCTCAAAGTTCACTCTGCTCCAGAAAATGGCCTGTGGCTTTTTGGTAATAAACATACCCTTCTGCTCATCCTTACCCTCCTCTTCCTCCTCCTTCTCCTTCTCCTCCTTCTCCCCCTCCATTCAATTCTTGTTTTGGGGTTTCAGAAAGGATAGAAAGGACAGCAGTCCTTTTGTTCGTGATTGATCGATTCGGCATGATTGATTGTGGTATATATTTGCATCATCGTCGTGATCAAAGGTATCCACGGCTGCGGTCATGGCTGCTGCAGTTATCGAAATCAAGCGACGAGAGAGCGGAGGTTGGTACTGTTACCTGCGCCATACACGGCATACCTGCAATCCCTCCCCTTGTCCCATTCCCCCCGCCTCCCCGCTTCTCTCTCTCTCTCTCTCTCTCTCTCTCCCTCTCTCTTTCTCTTTGAATTATTTTTTAGAATGTGCGTACGCGCGCGCGAGAGAGAGGTGAGAGATTAGAAAGAGTCGGTGCTCCTAAAGAATGTGATTCTGGGAAAGATGCCGACGACGTTAAAAGTGAATAATGATTGATTCATTGATTGATTGGTTGATTGGTTGATGATCAGTGGTGGAATTCACTACCGCGGAGAAGTCGTACTCGAATTGTGCGCCAATCGTTGATTCTGACAATCCAGATACATGTGCTCAAGACAGCGAAGGGTAAACACAATCTTTCGCATATTGACATAAGTTATCCTACAACTACTGCTACTGCTGCTGCTACTACTGCTACTACTACTCGGTGGTTGCGGTGCATGTGTAAGGAAAGTAAAGTTGATAGCTCTTTAAGTCAGCCACCAACCTCATTACAAAACACTCTCACGCCTCCTCCTCTACAAATACCCTTTTAGATTTATGGGAAAGAAGACCTGTATGTCAAATTTGTCCGTGTTCTGGATGGCAATTCCATACTTCCTCATTGGCGTCAGCGAAGTCCTCATTTCTGTACAGGTATTAGGGGGCCGAGGGGGGGAAAGGAGGGGAAGGAAGAGCATAGTAAGGGATACTATCATTCTCATGTGCATTGATGATCTTTTCCTCATCATCAAATAGGTTTATGAGCTCTGCTACACAGAAATTCCGATGGAGATGCGTAGCTCGGCTCAGGCGATTAACCTCTTCACAACGGGTAGTATTAGCATTGTCTTTATCGCGATTATAATGTAAACCACCTTGCCAGCCATTCCTTCGTTCGTGACCATATTGTAAGAAGTCACATCTTGAATGCTTTATGATCTGCTGAACTGCTCAGGCCTTGCCAGCGCTGTTGCAGCTGGGATCACTGTATCCTTTCAAGTTGATATTCCAAACGACCTAAACAACGGACATTTAGAGGTAGAAGTAGTAGTAGTAGTAGTAGTAGTAGGAGGAGGAGGAGGAGGAGGAGGAGGAGGAGGAGGAGTTGCTGCGTTGCTAAAAAATTATGATCATGGGCTAGCATTTCTGGTCGAATGCTGCCAATATTTTTCTAGTGTTAAATACGAATGCACGTAGGAAAGGTTGAGGGAGGCGAGATAGTACATGATCTACTGATGTACCTGGCCGAATTAGTTGTTAAGTTCCTGATTCGCAATGTTCCTTTGTCGTCTATGTCGTTTCAAATTTGGTTTTGTTCATTCGACGATGTTCAGCGACCCTACTTCGCTGTTGCCGGGCTTCAGTTTATCACCTTCATTGTTTTCATCATCGTGGTGCGTCCCATCAGTCTATCCTTTCATTCTCCACTTTCTCGTTTTTCTCGAGAACAGTCCTTGAGCAACTTAACTGTTACTTTATCGAGAATTCTATTGAAACCAACACTTAAAATTCGACACCCTAACACTTAGACTCGAAACTTTAAGTATAAAGAAATTGTACGGGATGGATTTAAGCCGTTGTCTAATGGTGACGAGGAAGAAAAGGAGGCCGCCTAGTGACAACCTACACCAAAAGAGCTTCCTCCCAACTTTAATGCTCTTGATTCAATGTCGTGTGCTGCACCGGCATCTCAAGACGGCAAAAGCAACATGTGGAGCACACTTTCTTGCTTGCTCCACATCTGCATCTCTATGAGCTCCGCTACGTACTTCCCTTTGTGACGAAGACGCGTTGCTTTCATCATTCCTACATCTTTCTTCAGTGTGGTCTATGTGTACATAATGAGTCATTAAAGGTTCACGCTACATGCAAGTAGATTGCACTACAGCATGTCACGCACACTGCACGCGCAGGATGCAACATGGCAAGACAACTCGATCAATTACGTGCGTGCATCACCGCATTTCCGTCCTTATCTAGCTTCATCCGATGTCAATAAATGCATCTAGCACTTTTTTCAACGCAATGTGACAGGCACACAAACACACAAAATGATGGAAGCGCACACAGACTTGTAGCGCGTACCACTACGCGGGCACAAGTCACGTGCGACAACAAAGGGGTTGTCGCGGATATAGAATATAGATAACGTAGATATTAATACAGCATAGGCACGTGGGTTCCGGCGGGACTCATGGCAGCACACCGGAAGTGTGCTGCCCCACGTGCGGCGGCATTCGCGAAAGCTTCGCGAATGATTACGCAGTGCACGATTTAATAAAAATATAATCTTTAATAAAAATAAACACAACTCTTCAAAAGGAAGCAAACGTGCCTTTCCCCCCCCCTGCCTACTTGTGCACGTAGCGCCTCGGCCTGTGAACACCTTACGCGCAACAACCTTTGGCTTCCACACACGGGAAACGATTTGACTAACAATGTCACAGCAGCTAGAAGAACAGCAGGACTTTGGCTCGCAGGCCGTGCAAGGGCACGAGCAGAAACAGGAAAGGAAGGGCGATACGGACGCTAAGGAAGGAGGAGGAACACCTCCACAGGCACCGCCGGGACCAGCACCCGGGATTAAGAAAGCAGATGCAGCAGCAGAGGCACTGGAGAACTTCTACGAGGCGGACGACGAGGACGTGGCCGCCGAAAGCAAGAAGGTCGTAATGGCATTACGAGCCTTGCGACCCAGGGCGAGCAACTACGCCAAACTGAAAGTATCGATAGAATACAAGTATCAGACACATGATGTTTGGGCAGCTATCATGCAGGACATCATGGATTACGAAGCAGACTTACCTCCAGAGTGGGCAGCTTTGTTTAGGAACGACGGGGGTCTGGGCGCCTCGCGGGGGACGACCCAGAGCACCGTCAAGCAGCAGCAGCCGGTACAGCGGAACACCCAGTTCATGTCTGTTAAAACAGCACCGGTTATGATAACGAAATACAACGGGAAAAGAGGTGAGGCAAGGAGGTGGTGGAAGAACGCTAGGAGTATACTCTGCGACTTTACCCCTAACCCCACCGAAAACGACAAGCTCAAATGGCTAGCTATAATAAAGCAAGCCATGGACCTTTACGAGACAGGCAGGACCCGGATCAGGCAGCTAGAGAAAATACACACTACAGTTAGTGGGCTACGAGACGTTGAGGCGATAATGAAGGCTTTTGTAAATGAACAGGATGCTAACTCCCTACCCCAGGCTATTAGAAAATACAGAGCAATGATGCAGCATGAGAGAGAACCTGTTAGAGACTTTGCCACGCGCTTCCAGGATATGATCGACGAACTACATGATTTTAATTACAACACAGGTGATGATCAGGCAAGGTTTGAAGAGTTCAAGTTAAAGATAAAGGAATCCACTTACGTTACGGAGAAAGGCTACACCACGATGGAGGCAGCAGTGCAGGCTATATCCCTACGCGAGCAGGAGCAGGACCGCAAGTTTACCAGCCCTAAGGTACCTGGCATAGGAAACATTAACGCTATTAAGCCGCAGCGAGACTGGTACAAGGACAGGGAAGGTAACCGACGTTGCGGATACTGCTCACGTAAAGGGAAACACACCGCTAAAGACTGCAGAGACAGGAAAGAAGGACGACCCAGGATGACGATCAGGCAGCTCAACGAACACTACGAGAAGTTAAAGAGAAAGAAAGGCAGAGGACAAGGATATAACAACAGCAAATGGCAAGGCAGCAACAACGGGAAGAACAATAAATATAAGAACAAAAAGCAGAACAGTATCAATGCTATACAGCAGCAGATAAACGGAATATTAGATCACCTTAAGCAGGCGCCGACGAAGACAGCAGTACCAGCAACGCAGGACCAAGACAAGCCCATGACCCTAGACGACATAAAGAACTTAGGAGTATGCAACATTAATGACGAAGACGCTAACAGGACTATCAAAGTTGCTATGACCAAGGTTAAAGTTAAAGACAGCTACGGAGACTACAAGAAACTACCTGCCCTTTGGGATAGTGGCAGCATGCCGAAGTCCTTCATAAGCCTAAGCACAGTAAGAAGGTTAGGACTATTGGATCAAGTGACTAAGAAAGAACGTAAATATGCTCAAGCAGACGGAAGCTCTTCCATGAAGACCGTCGGTGAGCTAATGCTAAAGCTACAGATACCTGGCAGCGACGCGGAGACCCAAATCAAGACCCGAGTAGCCATGACTTTATCCATGGAACTACTCCTCGGACAGGATGCCCTAGAAAAATTAGGGGGGATCATATCATTCTACAATCACAAGATATACTTTGCTAAGTTGCCAAAGAAGTCAGGCAGGACCATCAGCCAGAACATGATACGGCTTGACGAGTGGACCTCTGAGTCAAGCGTTAATGCGTTAGAGTTTATGGACCTAGCGGACAACAAGCTACCTACACCTACCGAGCTACGTGGCAGCGACGCGGAGACCCAAATCAGACCCGGCTACTGGACAAGACCCCCCCAGCTGATGATTGGGATATCGACAAAGGCAAAAAGTACATTAATAAAATATTAAACGAGAAGTACTCTGACATCACCAAGCCGACGACGAAGCCCTCCAGCAAGCTTACCCCAGTAAAGATCGAGCTAAAGAAGGGATACGAAGAGTGCATCATCAATGACCCAGAACATAGGCGACCGGAAGCGGACTGGGAAAAGATAGAGTGGCAGATCAATGAATGGGCAAAGGAAGGGAAGATAGAGCCAAGCAACTCACCATGGAACGTGAGACATGTGCTAGCTAAGAAACCTACTTACCCTTTCTTCCGCCTGGCGCACAACTTCATCCGCCACAACCGAGTAATAAAGAGGATCCAGACACCTACACCAAGGATAGATGACGTTATTGAACACGTCATAGGATACAAATACTACTCTTCCCTAGATAAAAATGAATCATACATGCAGACACCCATCCACAAAACCTCCCGCCCCATTACCGCGTTCTCCAGCAGGCACAGGAAGTGGCACTTCGTCGTATTCCCTTACGGCCTAAGCATATCAGGGGATGCGTTCAGTAGTCAGAACTACAGGGCATACACACATGATGGGATGGCGTCTGTGTTGTGGGTGTTTGTGTTTGTGTATGTGGATGATGACATAATATGTACCAACACAGTCGTCGCTCAGATCTTCCTCCTGGAAAATATATTTATTAGGTTTGCACACTTCGGTTTTACTATTAGACTGCAGAAGTGTACATTCCTAGCTACAAGAATCAAGTGGTGTGGATATTACCTGGAGCAAGGCCGCATCACCCCAAACCCCGAGAAAGTAGCAGCACTACAGCAAGCCCCTAAACCTAAGAATGCAAAGGAGTTAAAGTCATTCTTGCAGACTGCAGCTTGGATACTACGTAGGTTCTCCCCTACCTACGCTAGGACTGCAGCTGCTTTTACTACTGCTTACCGGAAGGAGAACTCTGTAGGCCTCAGCTTCGCTAAGGTGTGGGCCAAGGCTGGCCTTGATGCCCACTTCGATAACCTAATAAAGTTATGCAGCAACACCCTATTGAATGCTAAGCTAGACACTACTAGACCAGCTACCCTATGGACAGACTGGTCTAAGCTAGGTATGGCTGCTGTACTTACCCAAGACCAGCAGATCATACGGGTGTGGGGCAGGGCCTGCACAGCAGCTGAGGCCAAGTACAGCCCTACAAAAGGAGAGTATAAAGCCATGACTGAGGCGCAGAGGAAACTAAGATACTACCTGCTGTCGGTGCCCAGCTTCACCTTAATGACTGACCACAAGCCCCTCCTAGGCATCGACCGCAAGCTCGAAGCGCCTAACGATGAGTATGCAGCTATGAGGGCGGACACGGAAGAGTTTAGGGACAAGAGGACAGTGGTCTACGCACCAGGAGACAAGCAGCTTGCTGACTATTTCAGCAGGCTGTTCGAAAAGAAAGTCCCTACCCAGGTCACCCCTATGGTTAACGCGATTACCTTCGAGGACGGCGACTTCCTGCTGAGCCAGAGGAGCTCCAGCACCTTCAAGAACACCTGGATAAATACAAACACAAGCATGAGGTACTTAGTGATAGGATATATGTATACACTAATAATGTTAGGCGTACCTACGTGCCACGGCGGACCAGGGGAGCCCTTCTCTTTACCGCCCATGGACCTGCACACGTAGGAGAAAACCATATCACTGCTCTACTCTACCATTACTACTGGCCCTACAAGCTAAAAGAGATAAGGACATACCTGCGTGGCTGCAGGTGCTCCAGCTTGAAGGCGGCAGGCGTCGCCACCAAGGAGTCCAGCAAGAGCCGTGCATCTAAGAAAATCAAAGCAAGGAACTTCTTAGATATCGTGCAAATTGATGTTTATAAGTACGATGGCTATCACTACCTTACCTTCGTTGATGTGGCCACTGGAAAGTGCTGGGTTAAAAAGATTATCAAGGTCAACGTTGCTAAGAAGAACAAAGGCTTATATAAGCAGAGGCTTACTAACTGCTACCGTACCTGGGAGTCTGAGCTCCAGGCTATCCCTGATGAAGTTAGCATAAACAAGATACCAAAGAAGTTACATGTGGATAATGAGACCTCTCTTCTACAGCTACCACACCCTAATATTGATGCCTCACCTGTATACTATGCCCAGTCCAACTCCAAGGTAGAGCGACTCCACCGCACCTTGGCCAACCTAAGCAGGATAAATAGCACCACACCAGACAAGATACAAGGGTTAGTAAACGACACCTTCACGTCTGGGGGAGGTATCAAGGATAAGGAGAGGGAAGAAGGCGACGACAACGACGACGATACCGAGAGCGAAGACGAGAAGGTCCCGTACGATGGCCGAGTTCTAAAGGAAGGACAGTATGTTAGGGCCAAGGTAAATCTGAGATCGAGAAATAAACAAGACCCCTTCTGGGGTGGCGTTGCAAAGGTTACCGAGAGGAAGGGGAGGAAGCAGTACTACATCTATGATGGGAACAGGGTCACCTTGCGCCACATCAGTCACCTAAAGAATTATGATATCGGTGAGAAGCTCCTAGAGGATGTTAAAGTAAACCCTACTGTGTGGGAGCGAGCAATGCCTTGTTTAGGACCCCGACCTAAGTTCGATGTGGAATATGGAAACAATAAGGTCAGGGTGAACGACGATTGGCGCATGAAGATTGTCTATCTAGGCTACCCTGGATTACGAAATATGGAGAGGGTAGCTATGAAAATAAAGGACGGAAAATATCAGCTACTCTACCTAGCTGTTCCCGACTTACCCTTTGAGCACTGGTATAAGGTCCTGGGGGACCTTGATGCAGAGGGCTGGTATGGACACGAACCTAAGGACGAAGGTGAGTTCTGGGTAAGCGACAAAGGAGATAAGGTTAGAGAGGAATCTATTACCTGGTGGTTGGTGAAGTTCCGAAAGCGATGAAGGTCTAAGGGAATAAGGAAGGAAGGAAGGAGCAACGTGACTTGGGGGAGGTGTAGCGCGTACCACTACGCGGGCACAAGTCACGTGCGACAACAAAGGGGTTGTCGCGGATATAGAATATAGATAACGTAGATATTAATACAGCATAGGCACGTGGGTTCCGGCGGGACTCATGGCAGCACACCGGAAGTGTGCTGCCCCACGTGCGGCGGCATTCGCGAAAGCTTCGCGAATGATTACGCAGTGCACGATTTAATAAAAATATAATCTTTAATAAAAATAAACACAACTCTCAAAAGGAAGCAAACGTGCCTTTCCCCCCCCCTGCCTACTTGTGCACGTAGCGCCTCGGCCTGTGAACACCTTACGCGCAACAGACTTGACATGGGCTTCACAGAATTTTTTCGGCAGACGAACATTTCATCAAATCATGCTCATCGTGAGTAGTTCTGCAATCCTAGCGTTCACCTTGTCATTTGCTAGGACCTCAAGTGCAGGCGGTCACCTCATTCAGCTCCACGAATGACACCCACTTCCACACCTCAATCATCGTTGCATCGCGTGCTAGCGTGCTTGGTGTGACTTCAAAATTCACTTCTCCACCATGCCACGCTTGTTGCAATGTGCTACAAGTCGTTGTTCGGCCGTTTGTGGCAAGGCAAATGCGCTCATCTCAACACCCTAACAGTGGGAGAACCTGCCGCACATGCATGCTGAAGCTTCGCCTTCGAGCACGCTCCGTCCTTTCTCCCTAGCCGACAGCGTCGCCAGCCAGAGGTCATTATTTTGTTGGCCGGTCGGCTGTGTTTAATCGGTACGACATCAATAATTTATTGTCGCAAAACTAAAACCGCATCGATAAAATGGAAATCAAGGATGATAATTCAGCAATAAATCATACGCTATCTCCCCTCTGTTGATGATGAGCTGCTGCTGGTGATGATGTCCTCTGCCCCAGAAACAATGGTGGAGGAACCTTCTCTCGTGGTTGTGAGACTACATACTACTTGACCAAGATAACGTCTCGGTTCCAGTCCGCCCCCTTGGTCATCATCGCCTTTTCCTTGCTCTATTTCTCAATCGAATGGCTCGCTGGAAAGGAAGACCCTCAGCCCCTGTGCTCGCCTAGCTTCTTCCCCAGGGCAAATTCGAGCACAATGTACGCTGAACAGACCACCAGGCCTTCTAGGTTTGTTGGATCATTTGTGAAGACCGCCAACACAAAAGTGAAGAGGAAACAAGCAAGGAATCGTACGACGAATGGAGCGAGTCGAAACTCTACAAACGCGGTAGTAGTTTGTTGGCCATGTTATCAATAGCACTATCTAGTTCTTTAAGTAATAAGATGATTATCATCTCGCGATTTGCTACGTTTACAGGCCGTACATGCGTGCAAAGAATGTGGGAGGTAGCCATCAAAATCCCCCGCAAGTTTTCTCAATATTCACGGCAACGATTGTCATTGATATAAATTTATTGTGTGTGACATTTAAAAGGTGGTTCCGGCATAGACCGAACTTACGGGCGCACACACTGGTTAAATTTTTTCAAACATACTATTACACGTTTGTTCGGGAAGCCAATTGAAGATTATATGACATCACCTTTCTTCAGATGCACCTTGGTGCGCGACCGCACGGCTGCAGCATATGTGGGCGAAGGTAACACAAATCCTTTTTTGCATCATTGTTGGTCACATCTGCCGCAATGTGTGATCTTGTGCTTTCATTATGTAAGTTTTCGTCAAAAGGCGCATATGATGCGTCATCTTCGAGTTCACACTGGAGAGCGCCCCTACGAGTGTGCAAACTGCACTTGGAAGTTTCCCGATGCCGGTTTGTCCGTTCACGCGCTAGAAAATTCGGATGTCAATATGATCACATGGTGACGTTATTCAAATTATATCTCTTTAGGGTCCCTGAAGACTCACCGGAAAGCGAAACACGATGGTGAAGGACAGGCTTTCCAGTGCATAGAATGTAGCAGGTGCCAGCGCAATTTTCTTTGTGTTAGATTTTCCCCTCTTCTTTCGCTTGTAGCGTAATTTTTGGAAAATGCTTTCTGATTAGAAAATTCTGGACAAGGACGAATTTGTGCACGCATATGCGGTATTTCCTTTTTTTGAAACTTGGGTAGTAGTCCGATAATCTTGGTTTTTTCATGCCGAAAGCACGCACACGGGAGAGCGACCTTTTGCATGCACAAAATGCCAAAGAGCCTTTGCGGATAGAAGCAATCGCAACAGGTATCAGAAGCTCAATTGTTAAATCGAAGATAAAATATAACAAAATATAACAAAATATAACAAATGTGTTCATAAAACTACTATCTGGGCAGCCATCAGAATAAGTGTCGAGCCATCCCAGAGGCACGCAATGTTTCGTCACGAGCTGGCAGCTCAGAAATTCGGCGTGCAATTACCAGCAGAGCAAGGACCCAGGCAGAAACTGTGTACAGGGAATCTCAAAATTTGCAATGAGGCCGAGTAATGACGCGGCTTACTGAAATGAAAACGAATAAGAGCCCCAGTAGAGGCTAGGTCTGCTCACTTGTCATATTTAACATCCAGTCGCATTTAACATGTACAAGGAGGGCATGATACTTTTGTGTCCAGCTCTACCTGATCTCACGATAAAGGCCAGCATATAAGTAGCCTTATTATCCGCATCAGTAGAATGAATTGATAATGGACAGGGTCAACTGCCTTCTAGCGTTCGCATTGTAGTAGTAATGACCGGTACGTATTGTCGTTTTGCTCAGCGCGCAGTACCCCAGCGCAATGTGCGTCGCTTGCTGCCTATATGCCAAGAGAGAGCAGAGCACTCGATCATGCAGCCACGCACCATGATCACTACAGATCATGCACTTGCTGTTGTCGCTGTATACGTTATGTATGGTGCTGTGTTCGCTAGCGGAATATATATATATATATATATATATATATATATAGCTGTATTTATAGCTGTAGTAGCGCTAAGGTATCATTCACCATTATCCACCGACGCATCGTATTGATGCATATATGTGATAAGTGCATTGCTCATAAGCATAACTATAGCAATAACCTTTTCTATTTGCACTTTATAAAATTTTAACAACTGCGAAGACAAATAAGTTTTTCGTTATCAGATCGCTAACTCTGGTTCAATCGCGCTTATTCTGTCCTCCAGATTTCATAGCTAACCGAGCTGCGATACTGATCAGTGCCAAGAGCGCTGATTAAGGTGGAGCATAAGGAAACGGAGTTAATTGCATGCATAACCACTGTGCTCTGTTGTTTCCACACAGAAGATGTATGAATCGTTGTCTTGATTACAGTTTGCAATGATCACGTATCACATTTGTTAAATAACCCATTGCGCCTGAGAATACGAGTACAACAGACCAGAATCTTCCTAACTTCTCCTAAAAAAAGAGAATAATCGCCAGACATGAGGTAATACATCATCGATTAACAAATGTAAAAGATGGAAAAATACTGGTTCTCAATTGAAAACCAAGAATACGTCACAACGACCAAGCATGTTTCTATATCTATCTTTTTCGAGGGAAGTGAAAAATCGTCGTGGTTCTAAGGATACATAATCATGCATTATAAGAGCAGTTACAAGCACATTACCTCTGCTTTCACAATAAGATCTTTCGCGCGGAACTTTCTGAAAAAAAACGATTGTGTTTTTAACAGCGACGAGGAGATTGTTCCGAATGAGCAGAACTTGCTGCTACCTTGCAATGACGCATTTCTCGATAAGATCGATATCAGGAAATTCTGTCTTGATGTATTCCCCTCCCTCTCTCCGTAAGCGGCCCTATTTATTAGATATGTGATGCAGAAAACAAGATCATGTGTGAAAATGGATGTCAATATTGAATTTTTCCAAGGAACCGAACGTTTATGAGCGCATCTTTAGCCATGCGGTGTCAATTCAACAGAGAACATATTAGCGCCAGCAATAAGGACCTGATCGGGCGCCGTGCCTCCGAAATCTACCATATCTCCATACCCCTTTCATCAAGGTGAAAATGTCTCAGTATCATCGTGTTTGGAGCTGTTACTCGTTTGTATCGTTGGGTGCTAGTATCAATTATGACGATGATATGGTGATGATAACTACAATGACGGTAATTATTATCCTTGTTTAAAGTTAAAACTAAGATGATTTGTGGAAGAGTGATACATAGTGTCAAAAACTGTGAGTTGATTTCACATTTCGACCCCTCACCGAAAAGAGCTTATCGATGACGTTTTTCATGTCCAAGAGGGTGACATAACTAATAGAAGAAAGTGAAATGTTGAAATAATCATAGCTGGAATACGTTCGAAACCATCACCGCACGTGAGAGTCTGGTAACTTTTAAAGTGTAAATGTTGCAAAGATAGTTTCGCAGCAGCAACTAATTAACAGACAACTACTCCACAAAACAACCCAAAAGGTGTCTCCCAAGGAGCATGGCCTAAATGCGTTGAGTCGGAGAACCTAACGACAGTCACAATAAGCGTCACCATCTGTATGTTGATAATGCCAAGCTCAGGATGAGCTCAACCAAACTACGACTCTCTGCGCTAATTTTCAGGGCTGAGTGTGTTTCCAGACTATGTCGAAATTTCAATCAAAATCCCTGACTCACAACCGTGGTAGTGACTTAAAGCAATTCACTCATCTGTGATCGAAATCTTTATGATTCACTCGCTCTTACGTGATAAAGGTCTGCGTTGTGCGAGAGTTTGGCCCACCACCAGCGAAGCTCACGTATCTGCATGCAAAGCTGTATCAGTGAAAACTCGGCGAAATATATTGTACGCGTATTTATATTAGCACATCTAGATATCTCAATATACAACAGCATCGAGCAGATATGCGATTCTTCACCCGCGCTTGAACTTTGGCGTTTCAGCGACTACATCGTCTCGAAGGGGTGGCACCTTGATATATGAGAGTTCATTCGTACATTTTGAACCTCATGTGCATGTGATATACCTTTCCCCATTTCTCGGTAGTTGAGACATTCTGGTTATTAGAGAATTTATCATAGGAGCGTCGGAGTGTTTTTCTTATATGCATATTGTAGAGTTATCGGGGGAATCGGAATGTTTGATTACGCTTGAGATTCCATACTGGACTAGGAAATTTGTGACCACACGAAAGAATGCCACCCCATCGTTGTAGAATCCGCTCTCAACCTTTAAGTAACTCAAATCATTCCTCTATGTAAACACATACATTGAATAAGGATCCGACCATTTCCCTGAACCTGGAAGCACCGAGAGGCGCCCAATCTTCCACAACATGTATCCGAAACGGTCCTTTTGTTGTGTCACACTAAAGATGTTGTTTTATTGTATGTCATAATCAAAAGTTCATCCTTCTTTTAAGATAATTGAGCGGCACCTTCACCACATAGTCAGGCGTCGGATATGCAACCTTCAATTGACTCGACGCATCATCTTTAGGCCCTCCTTCAGTGCTTTCCGCTGAGGTATTACCCACCAAAGACACAAAGGCCAGTAATACCTTTGCAAACAAATATGCACACAGATCTTAGAAATAACTTTCGTCGATAGGTGCATGCAACCCGCCACGTGGACAGAGACAGACCAAACAGATCGCCATTCCTTAATCTGGTGGAAAGTCGTAATTTCATTCAGGCGACAACTTGTCAACTTGTGTCGCAGGGGAAATATCCTCTTAAAACATGGACAATTTTCGACGAAGCCGTAAAAGCGAAATTGTGGATCATTGTCTTCGTGTTTTGTCAGGAGGTGACTTCGGTTCTCATGTGCACTTGGCACATTGTTGTCACATGCATCAGCACAATCAGCAATGGCGTGTGTGGGCACATCTCACCGCGCAATGTTCACAGCAACATGGCTTGTGTGGCATGTCTAGATTTGTGTTCACATCCTGCTGTGATGCACACACCTAGCTCTGGAGCCAGCTAGACACGTGCTTGCGCGAGCGAACAACCACGTGCAGCGAAGTGCGATGCATGCATCGATCTGCATCAATGTGTCATGGGCCCACTCGATTGTCACTCGATCCAGCACTTCTAGACTTCTCACTCCAGGCTTGCTTGGCACAGTTCGCAATGGAGCGCACCGCCTGCTAGTCAACGACGTCTAGCAGACACGCACTGCACTGGCGGCTGCAGTGCGTGTGTGCGCTCGTTCGTCGTGTGCATGACACAACTCTAGATCTGGGCATGCTGCAGCACACATGCAGCTGGCGGACCGTGCTAGCATGCTGCAATAAGCGCGTCGCATGCATCGCCACGCGCACCTGTGTCTGCACCACCCACAGACACCACGCACATGTGCAGGCCGGAGCATTGTTCGATCATCTCGCATGCATGTGCGCTTGCGCTACTAGGCCACACCGGCGTGCGCCACATGCACGTGCACATGTGCTGCATGCATGAGCATGCAAGTCCTCTCTTGCACGCACCGTGCCGTCGCACACGAAACAAAACACACCTTGACACTAGCAGATGCATGCTGTGTGCATTGCTAGATTGGCACATGCATGCTAGCATGGCAGATTCTGCGTCTTTGGTCCTCTCAGCTCTGTCGTGAAACTCAAAGCAATCTAGTGATTCACATGCACCAGTCATCATAGTGCAACACGTACAACAGTTGCGAGAACGCATTCGTCATGTAGACCATGCACAAATATTTATAGATGGTTTTGGTATAATTCAGTCAAATAAACTCAAAATATATCCACAATGCTATCATTAAATGGCAATGCAACACATTTACTAATGTCCAGCAACCCTAGATTTGTCATTGACTGGAATAAGTCAACACATGTTACTAGGTGCTTACGCGGAAATAAGAATCGTCCTCCTACCTTGTAATAAAGTACTCTCTAAACACCTAGATGCGTGTCTGCTGAGATTAAGGTAGCCGATGATTCATCTCTAATTCATCGGAACATCAGTGTCGGCAGAAGTCATGGTGTTTCCCTGAGATGCCATCTTATCTGATAAATCGATCCTTCGTATGTAAGACACTGGGATCCATCTGTTTGAAAGATAATTTGTAAAAATGATGGTCCCGATCATATCAAATAGCTATTGATGATAGAATCACTTACCCTTGCTTGTCTCCCTTCAGGGCTAGGCACCAACCAAGCTGATTCACCTATATGGAGAATTGTTATGCTCGGTAATCTTCTTTGTGTATCATCTGGGCCACCTTGCGAATGCGAATGATGTCTTTCTCGTAGACAGAAAGCTGCACCGCTTCTTTCGCTTCAAAATCATAAAGCACGATAGCCTCGTACTCTTCCGTCGTTTCATAAGGAGCTACGCAAGTTTCAAGCAGTCAAATTACAACCTCTACTCATTTGTATGTGTAAGTTTGAGAGAAACAGATATCTCCGCTCACTATTTGCCACTTCATTCATCTTCATCTTCATCTTCACCTATTCGCTTGCTGAATCTGAATACCTTCTTTTTACACTATTTTAAACCCTATTTTCCTATCCTCCTACTTTGCTTACGTTGTTCGGATGAAGGATCTTCTTCTCGAAGCAACCTTTCCTCAGTTTTTGAATTGCTCTAATTTAGACATTTATCGTAGTAAATTTCGCAGTTTTAAAACGAAATCGGTACACTAGGGCAAGAGAGAGATAGTTGCCACAACTCGTACAACTATCACTAACGCAAGTATCCTCACATCCCAACAAATATGAACTGTAATTGCGATCAATGATTTATAGGTATGGTTGTTGCAATGAGACGTCACATTAACTTCTTTTTTTAAAACTTTCGAAAGATGGATAAGCGGATCAATGCAATGCGATATATTCCGCTTCAAATCTACAGCATTAACGAAACCTGAAACTAATACTTTTGTTTTTGAAGATTTTCCTCTTCGTGAAAATAAAAAGAAATATAGGACGGGAACTTACAAAGCAGGGACAACAGATGGACATGTTTAAGTAATCCCAGTCTTGGCAACTCGTCAAGGGGCGGGGGAGTGAAGGGAAGCAGATCCCTGTATAAAGATTCCAGATATCTCAGTGTCTGTCAGCCAGTGCGACGAAAACGACTGTGGTATACTATTCAAAGAAGACAAAGATATTTTGATGTCGTTAATCCTAAATATAAAAATTATTTCTTTCCAAATACAGATCTTGACTCTCACAAATCTGACGACTTTCAGATACAGAGTTCTCCACCTGCAGTGGGCACGAAAACTCCGATTGACACCCATTCCGTCAAGAATCCGTAAAACCCGTTAATATTCATAAATCCCGGCATTTCCACCTAGAAATAAGATTTTTGGGCTTATGATTTCATTTTTTATGTCGCTAAGATGTATAGACTGAATTGTAACCCACTTGGTCATTCCAACCTGCAAGCAAGTCTTTTTTGTGACGGAGGAATACCTTAGACAAGGCTAGTACAAAGCTCCTGAGCACTGCGAGCACTCACAAAGTGGAATTTTCTGCCGCGATCGGACAGCATTTTCGCCTGGCCCAACTCAAGATATTTTTTGGGACTATTTGCATTCTGAAAGCAGAAGATCTTTTAATTGCGACAAGAGATTAAATGACTGTGCGCGATGTTAGACTCATCATTGTTCCATGAAAACTTTTCGGTGAGAAAATGTGCTATGTTTTAATAAAATTCCTGCGTATCATGATGTCTCACGAGTTAAATTGTGGGAGACCTTTCGACCGATAAATAATTGAGTCTTAACTTCCGCAGTTTTCAGGCTGGTATGCATGCTGAGTTGCGCGGCTCCTCGCCCTAAAAATTCTTATCTTGTATTGAGGTTGAAGGGGGAAGAGGGAAGAGAGGGGGACGATTGGAAAACCATTACTTTTGCGTGTCAATTTATTGAGATACTTGGCAAATAAGAGACAACGGCCTATATGTGGCACTCACGTGGTGCTGAAGACAATTTTGTGAGCACGCATTATTCCATAGATTGCAGCTTCGATACAATATTATTGATGACATAAACTCGATTTCATACTTAGAATCTCCCCCGTTGGCCCGGGATTTCAGTGGAGACCCTGGCACCGAACCTATAAATTGAATTTTCGATGCAACTAGGAGCTAGCTTGGCATAATAAATATGGCTGACATGGAATTTAAGCACCCGGATCGGATTGCACGTGAACGGGGAGAGGTTAAGGGTGTGGAAAGAAGCAACAGAGAGGAAGGTGGAGAAAATGGAAAATCATCACGATCACTCGATAGGAGGAGAGATCGGGAGAGAGACAGGTTTTCTAAAAATACAAATTGTTGATAAGACTGTGGCAATAAGAATGATTTTTATATGATGAAGTTGAGAACGAAAAGCAACAAATCATAATTCGCCGTTGCATAACCATTTCACCTCATTCCGCACCATCGATGAATATGTCGTAGGGACGACGATCGCGATAGGGACCGCGGGGAGCGCTCCAGACGAAGAGATCGGAGCCGGAGCAGGGATCGCCGCCGCGACCGAAGGCGTCGCCGCCGTGATCGGTCAGAATCTGAAGACAGCGACGATTCAAGCCGAAGCAGGAAGAAGAAAAAAAAGAAGAAAAAGAAAAAGACGAGCATGTGGGATCGTGGTCCGGACCCTAACACCAACCCACAGCTTGCTGCTTTAGCATCCTCAGGGGGCATGGCCCAAGTTAACCCACAGATACTTCTAGCCATGCAACAGAATGCTGCTTCCATGCGTCAGGTTCAAACGGGTAACCGCGTACCACAGCTCAATAGAATCTATGTTGGGAATGTCCCGCAGGGTACGATTCAAGAAGAGCTTAAGCAGTTCTTCAACAACGTTATGGAGGTCGGGCAGGGCCCCAGTAGGATGACAGGGGACTCAGTGCTGCAAGTCTACTTGAACATAGACCGGCGCTTCGCGTTCATCGAGCTTCGAAATCCAGAGGAGGCGATGCAGGCGATGGATCTGGACCAAATAAAGTTCAAAGGACATCCCCTAAAGATAGGCCGTCCTGCAAACTTCGACCAAGTGGCTCTTGATAAACTTCGTATGGGAAAACCCCCTCCCCCAAAGCTCAACCTTGAGGCCTTGGGCATCAAGAACGCCATATCTACCCAGGTTGAAAACGGTCCTCATAAGCTGTACTGTGCAGGGCTTCCTAATGTCCTCAAGGATGAGCAAGTTAAGCAGTTGTTCGAAACTCAAGGCAAGCTCAAGGCACTGTACCTTCCCAAGGACCCTCAAACCGACCTCTGCAGAGGATGGGCATTTTTCCAGTACCAGGATGACAACATTACCGACGCGGCTATCGCCGGTTTGGATGGACTAGTGGTCGGCGATGCTAAGCTTCAAGTTCGTAGAGCGGAGAATAAGGCTCCAGATTCTATGAATGCTGCTGCCCTAGGCGGTGGACTAGTTAATCCGTTGCTTGGAGCTAATCCTCTTGCCAACCCACTTGCTAATCCTCTCGCCCTCGGAAACCCCCTTGCGCTCCTTGGCGCAGCCCCTGCAATTAACATGTCCAAGGTGGTGGAGCTTCTGCAAATGGTCACTGAAGACGAGCTCAAGGACCCTGAAGAGTACAAAGAAATAGTCGAGGACATACAGATGGAGTGTTCTAAGTATGGACAAGTACTCAAGGTTGTTATTCCGAAACCAGGTGAACCGGGATGCGGGAAAGTATTTGTGGAGTATACGAATCCCCAGGGCGCTCAGGAGGCTATCAAGCAACTTCAGGGACGCACATTCGCTGAGAGGGTCATCATTGCTGGAACATTTCCAGGTAGTACTATCCAAATTACTTCACCTTAAACACGAGTGATATATTATCTGATTATGTTGCTGATGTAAGCTCCCTCTCACTTTTTGTATGTTGTTTTAACTCAGAGGACAAATGGCAGGCGCAACAGCTGGTATAGATCACAGACCAAAATTTGTACGCTAGCGTACAAATTTTGGGCTGATTACTTCAATCCCTTGTGAGTACTCGTATGCTTTATCTTGGGTAAGCGAAAATGTCTGATGTAGTGGTAAAAATCACTTTCCCCTTCTCATACAATTAGACGCACCCTGCAGTATATTTGTCCCTAAAATTTGTCGTTGCATCATCACAGCATCTTCCAAAATTAGAAAGTGTAAAAACATGACACATTATATCATTACGAACATTTCTGGCCTAGAAATCTATGCGATCGCGTGTGTATTGCAATGTATCGTGTAATGTGCAATTATGAACCTTTTCGCGCACATTGCATTGTAACAAATACTGTGCATCGATCATGCACGAATAATAGCAAATAAATTTCATGTAGCTAATACGTGAGATAGATTGCTATGGAGACTGAAATGTAATATTCTACATTCACCGAAAATACACATAGCGCACGCTGACCTGTCCTTGCTGCGCTAGCTACGCACCTTCAAATATACATATATATCCTGAGATGTATGTTTATATACATTACGCAAGCTTATTGCTGCGCCCATATAAGTACTGCTGAGGACATGCATACAGATGCATGTATCTGCACAGTCATTGTCATAAGCTATACTCGTCATTGTCTTCTATTATGAGCTCGTTACATATGTAGCATGCTTATTTGGCTAGGCACGCACCTTTGTAATGCAGACATATGTGTAGCGAACGTTCACACATATGGCAATATTCACACAGCTACATGAGGATGACCATTGAACAAATTTAATTCTTAATTGATTACATCCGTCTTATATATTATTCATAGGATGACTATTGAAAAGATTTAATCATATCGTTGCATCCGTCTCATATTATTTATAGGACTTCACATCATTTATTTTACTTTTTTAGGCATCTTGAGAGACAGGTTTATTCTATCACTTTTAAGTGTTAACACCTCTACGTTTCAGTAGAACCATTCGATCCCATACGCCACCACAAGGAAGAAATTATATTGCGTTGATTCTTACTAAAGATGCAGCGCTAACAGTAGGAATAGTTACCAAAATCTTTATAAGATTTTTACTCACAATAACATCTCATCTCTCCACTTATATACTGGCAACCCTATGTGTATTAAGTGCTTGATTAAAAGTTTCTGCATTCATATCTGCCACTTTTCCAAATAGCTTGCGCAACTGTAAATTAAGTATGAATTAAGTGTAAAGTTTTATTCGTTGACAATTATTTCGAGTAATACCTGGGTTTCAAGCTGGATCAAAGTCAAATTTTGCGGATAAAGAACGTTAGTGTACCTAAAGTTCATTATAATCTGAGTACATAATCAACACCACAATGATATATCCAGCAATGCTAGATATTAAAGTGACCCGGCGATGAACTCGTCCTCTGTAATATGATCACGACATTGCTGCGCCTTCGCGCAAGCAAACATTTTTTTGACTGCCCGAGTGACTGCTTGCGTTCTGTCCTTCTGTACCATCATTCAATATCATCCATATTGTCAGTCATGAGAATAATTCTTGCTACCAACACATACCTCGCATTTGTGCATATCTCGTTTTGAAAGCATAAGAAATTTCATTGCTTGGCCATAGGTGACAGTCCCCTCGTTGTTTTGATCCATACGATCGAAAATGATTTCCAGGCGCTCTCGAACCTGAAAGTAACAATCAAACAGAGCGTCGTTCACATTGCGCTTTTGAGTATATCTACATACATCTGTAAACATAATACATGTACCTCTCTGATCGTTGCACGCTTTTTACAATTGATTTCGCATTCCTCCTTCGTTCCACACGCTCCCATTTTTTTGAGATAAGGCAAGTCTTGTGCCAAATCACTTCGATGTTTGGGTTCCGCTTACCAAAAAACATGGTTTTTCAAGCAAATGAAAGAAATTTCTAATATCTCTAGAATTTCCTGTATTTCATCACCATGCCCTCACAGTAAGCCCCAACCCTCCCCTCCTCATGTGCGTCTGGTGCTCAGGATGATGGTACCTGTGGAGCTATGGAGAGTTCCAGAATGTCGTTCGACTGTTCGAAGTGTGGAATGAGATTTATGATTTGTTGAGATTGAGATGTCTCATAAGAAAAACGCGCTGTATTTGATTTTCTGCTCCAAAGGATTTATTGGATGACTATCCGAGAAATAAGGGCTGATTCCACTATGCGACATAACAATATATTGCAATCGTGCCGCTTGTTCCGTGGTTCTTCGAATGTTCTGGAGAAGCAAAATACCGGGGATATTTCGGTGAATTGTGTTATTTAGCATAATTTTTCGGGAAGAATGGAGGTCGTCGAGTTGAAGGACGGCGACCAGGCTCGCATCCTTTGCTGCAACTGCGGTGAGAAGAGATGCCGAAGACGTTTCCTTTTAGTTTTTTGTACTTAAACATTTGGGTTAAATCGTATGAATCGAAAAGCATGATGATTATGGGCTTGAGAGTGTGCTATTTCGAAATCGCCAGTCGAGTAACTGTTGAGAAAGACGGGAAGCTCGGTTTTGATATACAGAAGCCTTCAATCCCTGTATTAGCTGTTTGGCTCGAAGATGATCATCGAAATTAGTCGTTGTTCTCTACACTTGTCTCTCTCATCCTGATGATAATCTGGATTTCGTATAATCTGTATTCGGGCTACTACTACTCTGTGCTCTGTCTGTTTCCAAGGCATAAAGATCCAGCCGAACCAACTCAATATGTGTCTGGGATGTGTGAAGAGTAAGGTCGATATTTCTCTCGGCATATCGAAGCAGGTAGCTCCGAAAGATATTTCTCGAAGCTTCGTCTTCGTAATGAAGTGTTACGAAATAAAGCTCTAATTCTTCGCTCTGGGTAGGTTACGATTTTCTACTGCCGGGGGTGTGGCCGATACCAGAAGCCTCCCTGGATCACAGCCGGTACAATGAATAATATAGCAGGTTTTTTATTCTCGTCATTCTGAAACACCTGTTTCCTCTCCTCCTAAAGCACTGGAGTCCGTGGAGCTCATGGCGTTGTGCCTCAAGAAGATTCGCGGCCTTAATAAGGTCAAATTGGTTGATGCCTCGTGGATATGGACTGAACCACACTCGAGGTCGGTGAATCTTTTAGCATGGTGCAGCATCCTCCAGTGACAGAAATTCTGAAAATATGTTCGTCTCCTCTCTCTCTCTCTCTCTCTCTCTCTCTCTCTCTGTTTGTGTGTGTTATGTGTGTTGCGTGTGTTGCGTGTGTATGTGTGTGTGTTGACAAATGCAGGCGGCTCAAGGTTAAACTCAAGATTCAAAAGGAAGTATTCAACAATGCCATTATCGAGCAGACTTTCGTGGTAATTATCAGCAATCGACCTTGATGATGATGATGATGCTGCTTCCCGTTGAGGAGACTTACAAGCTGTGGGACGGAATGCTGATAGCAATGATCCGAAGATTGATACGATAAAATGATAATTTTGCTCCACCGAGCATGTTTTTCCTTACCTGCTATTCTTCTGCTGTGCCTCTTCTACTTCCTCCTCCTCCTCCTCCTCCTAGGTTGAGTTCATCGTTGGCAATCAGCAGTGTCCTGACTGCCAAAAATCGTACACAGAGCATACTTGGGAATCAGTAGTGCAAGTAAGTCAGTAAGAGGGGGAGGGGGGGGGAGGGAGGGGGAGCTTAAGAAGCACACGCGCACGACAACAGCACAAAAATTGGAAAACGGGAGTATACAAGGAGATGATGACCAGAAGATTAATGGGGAGAAGGAAGAGGAGGAAGAGGGGAAAGGGTTAGTGCTATCGAGGTGCATTATATCATCATCATATCATCATCATCATTACTACTACTACTACTACTACTACTACTACTACTACAAGGTGCGACAGAAAGTGCGACACAAGAGGACGTTCCTATGGTTAGAACAGCTTCTAATCAAGCACAACGTGTGCGAGAAGGTGGGTAGAGAGTATTCTAGACTGCATTGCAGGACTGCTCACCGAATTATTCTGTTTCTACTACCCATCATCAAATCCTCATGAGCCATTTGGTTGATTCTGTTAGGTTATAAATATACGCGACCAACCGGATGGACTAGACTTTTATTTCCCCTCAAAATCCTTGGGTCAACACATGGTACGGCTCTTAGTGATGGTGACGGCAGCGATGATGGTGATTGGGATTGCTATTAAACATCCATGATAATCATATATGTACATGATGATGATGATGATGAAAGCTGATGACCGTTACGTTGGCAAAAATGGTGGGTATACTGCTGGTTGTGATCATAAGGATGGCTGTTGATGATGATGGTGATGGAAGATGGTGTTCCCGCAGGTGAATTTCCTGGAATCTGTCATCCCTGTACGCTCCAAGTTCTCAAAGAAGCTCATCACCCAGGATGACCGTAGCAACACTTACAGATACAAGTAGGAGGAGGAGGAGGAAATTGAGCAAACACACTAGAAGGGGGTAGAGGACGAGGAGGAGACAGTGGATTGATTAGGATGGACGCAAACATGATTTCTCTTCTTCTCTTGGAACACCTCTAATAATCTCATTCAATCGCATCCTCGTCGTCGTTGTCTTGTCTGTTAATTTGTGTGTTGTTCTTCTTCTCACTGAAAAGGTACACGTGGTGCAGCGAGATCCCGCCAGTGTGCAAAGACGACCTAGTGGTGTTGAATAAACGCATGTGTGCGTCCATGGGGGGCATATCTCCTCTCCTGCTGTGCATTAAGGTAGGTCGTGACAGGGGGGTTGCTACACCTTTCACTTTGCTTGTAGTAGTAATAGTAGTAGTAGTAGTAGTAGTAGTAGTAGTTATAGTGTTCCTATTACTACTAGTAGCAAAAATAGTAGTCGTCATCTTTTGTCTCGGATCACGCGCGAAAAGCTAGTGGCGTGATTGCAATGTGTCGGTCGTTCTCCGATGTCACCACATAGCCTCATGCTGTTTATGGGAGATCACCGTGTGCTGATATTGCTATTCTCTCCTCCCCGTGATACATTCGTTTGCCGGCGGTGGTGGTGGTGGTGCTTTGTAGGTTTCGAATCTGATCATGCTCATCGACCCAAACACAATGCAGCGCGTGCAAGTGTCAGCCAAGGCATTCTGGAGGGACGCACCTATAGTAGTGTGTGGCCGCAAGCAGCTCAGAAGTGTGATATAAATATACCTGAATATTGATGAAATATGTGCATATGCGTGGTGGTTAATAGAAGGATTTGGTACGTTCAGATCCCTCGTGAAAGTACGTTCACGAGTGTCGTTCTCGTCTCGTCTCTCTCTCTCTCTCTCTCTCTCTCTCTCTCTCTCTTCTCTGTTGTGTGTGTGTGTGTGTGTGTGTGTGTGTGTGTGTGAGAGAGAGAGAGAGAGAGAGAGAGAGAGAGTGAGACTCCCGCAAACAACTTGTTCGTACAGTTCTGGAGCCTCTTTCACGGTTGGCTGTTGTCGGTGTTGTTTCACTCGATGATGCATGCAGATTTCGTTGTGTGCGACATTGAAACTCCTAGTGATCCTGAGGAAAAGGTACTGATTATCGATCGCCGACATTGCTCATTAAGCAACATATTGATGACCACGGTAGATGTCAGCTCACTTAAATGATACTACCACTACTACAACAACTACTTGTTAAGGTCACGGCTGGTAAATATACCCAAGGCGAAGCCACAGTAATGAGAGACTCCGAGGCGCAGGATGATGAGGATAGCGAGTAGACACGCATATATATATATATATATATATATATAATATACATTATTTGTATTTGTATTTCTTGTATGCATTCACTTGCGTGATAACGTTCTCCAATCTGAACTTCCTCCTCCGTCGTTGCTCCTCCCGTCATCATCATTGTAAAAATCAACCACCCGATCACCTATCTATCCTACACAGGTATATTAGCATGACACACCTCGCACATCAGCTCAATGCTGGGGACACGTGTGCAGGGTACGTTATGATATATAAATATATAAATATATACTACTGGATTTCAATAATACACACACACACAACACACACACACACACACATGTATATATGTATATATATATATATATATATATATATATATATTCTTCATCAGGTATGACCTCAAAAGCCTGATAGTGCAAGACGACGTGCAGAGTCGTCTAAGGGGAAGAGATCTACCGGAAGTTATGATAGTGAGGAAGGTAAAAGACTGAACGATGCTACCCATTCTTCCACACTCCTCCTCCCTGTCGCTTCCCTGTTTAGTATTCTAAGAGGAAGGAAGATTGGCTTTTAGTTTCATTTCAATATTAAATAGAGAGTTTTATTTTCTCCCTGCTTGCCCCTCTCTAACTCTCTCTCTCTCTCTCTCTCTCTCTCTCTCTCTCCTCTTCTTTCCCCCTCCTCCCATCAGACGTTTCCCAACCGGAAGAATAGGGCGAGAGCACGAAGGTCGTCCATTTCCCTACCACACATGCGATGATAAAATAATACGACAAGAACCAAGAATGCAGGCTCCGAGAGATATGCTCGAGAGAAAAGCCCCACTGTTTTGTTCTACGATATGACAATTGAAGCCCGACTTCCTGTTACGACGCAAAGAATCATATACTAATCATATGGTTTTTATAGCTCTGTGGTGGTTGTATCGTTAGTTCCACTGTTGGCTAGCAAGCAGCAGCAACACCAACAACAACGTGGGATTCCTTGCCGTCATCCCTCCAGTCGTTTGTGGAGGTGGTGGCGAGGGAGGGTTAGTTTGTTCTGATTGTTCGAATTTGTCTTCTCACCGCTAAAGGTTTAAGCTGAAGACATTGCAAAAAGAAAGAGCAGAGGGTATGTGTGAGAGCATCTTTATTCGTCATCGTCCTCATTACATCATCATCATCATAATCGTCATCATCACGAAGCCTTTTTTGCTACGGACTCGGCTCCCCCTCTCCCTGTTGGATTTGACGCCACATGTTCCTTGATCTCCTTTTTTGTCCTCGGCTTCTCTATCTCTCTCTCGCTCTCTCTGACATATCTTGAATCATCATTGATAGGAAAGGGATCGAGGCGTAACCCAGATAAAACAGCCGAGGATGACATGGAGGTGTTTATGAATGATCTCGAGGAGGTAGTACTAGTAGAAGTAGTAGTAGTAGTAGTAGTAGTAGCACCAGTAGAAAGAAGAAGTAGTAGTAGTAGGATTTGTAGTAACGAAACAGCAGCAAAAAATGGAGACTGAAAAAGGAACAAAAATGATTGATGTTGTTATTGCTAGTGTTATTGTTGTTGTTATTGTTGTTGTTGTTGTTGTTGTTATCATGTGGAGGCATTGTTTGATGATGATGATGTGTCTGCTTCCAGGATCCCGAGATGCGCGCAGATGTGAATCTTTACAAGAGGAAGATCGTCTCCTCGCGTGCCGCTGAAGATGCTAAAATGAAGGAAGAAGACGAGGAGGACGATGATGGCTTTCCAGAGGTGGCTGCTTTGTTATCAAACACACACACACACACAGAGAGAGAGAGAGAGAGAGAGAGAGAGAGAGAGATTGGATTCGGTTTCGCCGCATCTCCTCATTGCCGGCATTTCCTTTCCCCTTGTTCTCCCATTTATTCTCTCTCTCTTCCTCTCTCTCTCTCACCCTCTTTCCTGCCGCGACTATATGCGTTTACAACGGTGTATCTTCTTCTTCTTCTTTTTCTTCTATGCTTCATCAGATATCGATGGACGAGCTTATAGACGACATGGCAGGGAGCTTACAAATAGGTGAGATGGTAGCGTATCCTGTAGGAAGAAGAAGAAGAAGTAGCAATAGTTGTAAGTCGTTGTTCTGAAGTTGTTGTACTGGTAGTTCATTGCAACGATACCATAGATTTCTTCTATAGTTTCAATCGAAGATCTTACTTTCTGTGTTCTCTGAAAAATAATAGGGAAAAAACAATAATGCTCCAAGCGTTTTGTCTTCTGTCTCTAGCTCATAATTATCGATCAAGCAGCGGGGTTAAAATTTAGAAGTTTTATTTCTGCACACAACACCGCCTTTGCTGGAGTAGGCACGTTCATATTCAGTCACATGCATATCGTAGTAGCTCCAGCATGTTATGACAATTACGCTTAAATGTATAGCATCAGCGTGATCGTGTTAGATTGAAGTTGCTTGTAGTGATAATTTCAAACAAAACTCAATTTGTAATAACCTGCATGCATTGTCTGTTGTGCTCATTCATCATTGCTGCCATTCCTTGTGTGGATGACATGCTAGCATGGTCTAGATGGCTTATCACACCATACTATAATACTAGCATATATATGCTTACATACACATATATGTACACATGTGATCCTCTACACGCTCATCTCACAGCTGTACCAATGTAGTCTGTATGCTAGGGTGCTTCTAGTATACCCGTGTGTATGCTTAGACCTGGCAAGGCTATCGACATTCAGCCTTTAATGTTATATTCGTTCATATACATAATGCATAGCATTCGCAGCTCGATGCGACGTATGTTACAGGCAGGAGTTTACATGTAATCAATCAATACTAAAACTACGATATCGCCGCCCTAGGTAGTAATTAACGCAGCTCCTACCATAGCATCATTGTGCACAACATCATGCGCTTACATACGCTACGTGCACAAGTGTACAGATATCCATGGGGCAACATTGGAACATGCTGATCAGTTCTAATTACGACAAAAATCAGCATCGATTCTTATCTGCTTCGGAATATAATTTAAATATGCTAATGGGAAAACTTCTGGCTTCATAAATGACAGTTAGCCTAATTATTTCTTGCTATTGACGCAGCCTCGGCCAATACAGCATGCTAAGTAAAAAGGGAAAAAAATCCCCCGAAGCCATATTTCTCTAAGAGAATCCAATGTTGCATCGATATTGCAATTTTATTTATTTTTCTTAGCTTCCTGCGCTGCGGCCTGCTTCGCACGTTCCTCCAGCTTGAAATACTTAATCAGGTTCTCCTGAATAATTGGTTAAGTAGACCTTACAAAAGTGCAACCCGGATTACAACTTTCGCACATGCTCAACCTTTGTGAGTATAACGTAGTTCTCTTTGAGTTTTCCATCCTTTCCTTTGACTGGCAAACGTTGATTCTTAACTTCGTTGCCCTAGTAGTTTTGTTCAATACATCAAAATGATCAAGCGTAACACTCGAGACCATCAGCACCACAATACTCCTAGCAAGTACCTTTTCGAATAATATCAGAGTCGGGAGCTCGTTGTTCATCACAGCTGACAAGGATATATTAAATTTTTTCGCGAGAGTTCTGAAGCGCCCGATGTCAACTTTGCCAAACTTTAATCTCTTGCTGCCATACCTAGGCGAAATAATAAAATATTGTTTGTTTGTTTGTTTGTTTGTTCGTGTGTGTGTGTGTGTGTGTGTGTGTGTGTGTGTGTGTGTGTGTGTGTGTGTGTGTGCGCGCGCGCAATAAATATTATTTTTAATGTTTTAAGTCACTTATTGGAAAGCGCGTTGAAGGTGGAAGAGAAACCAGCGGCATTAGCCCATGTGGTGTAGAACTGCACGAGCCATGTGCTCTCCCGATCATCCTCGACGGAACCGAAGTTTCCAGTGTTTAGGTGTACGACTTTGTTTGGGGTCTTATCTTCCCCCTGATGCAGCACAAAGAACAAAACTACCCCATAGTAGTAGTAGTAGCAGCAGCAGCAGCACAACGACGATATGGAGAGCAAAGGACAAGCCACACAGTTTTACTTAGCTTACGGTCCACGCACGTTTGTTGTTGTTGTTGGAGTTTTAGAGGAACTTGCTATTACCCAAGAATGTGACCGCGTACCATGCACAGATTGTCTTGCTTTGGACGGCAGTGCAGATGAGTATGGCAACTTTGGAATACATGAAGAATGTCGGAAAGAATTCTGCCAAAGAGTTTGACTTCCAGTATTTCACATACAGAGCTACCAGGCAGGACCCTCCCACTTGCATCTCCTGGCAACAGGACAAACAACAATGGCTTAGCTTCTCGCATGTCAGAGGAACGCCCAACGGGTTGAGTCGGGAAATGAAAGACTAAGTCTCCACCACAAACAGAGGAGGAGGAGAGGATACAGACCTTTGTAAAGCCCATCATGTCATTCTTGAACAGCATAGAGTCCTCGTCGAAGTGAAACCGCACATAAAGGTAGGATAGGCACACAAGCAGATTGATAATTATGTAAGGATCCCACACCCACGCAGGAAGGCCCATGACTGAGGACACCGAGTGGAGGCAGCTTACGGTTGACTTTCCGAAATCATGTCGTAGTGCTAAAATCCCCTATATTTTTATTCTCTCTTATTGCCAAAATTCGCTGGTGAATTCTCCTTGAAATCCATGGAAATGGACGGTTTTGGCGGAAACGCGACTGGGGGCACATCCCGTTTATTTCGAGACTCTCTGGGGAGTATCTCCATGATCCCGCCACCATTAAAGATCAGTCCAAGAATTATTTCATGTAAATAGTCTGAGATTAAGAACTACGTCATGTAGATAGTAATTAATATTTACAAGAATCGCCATTGACCTTGATTGGCGCTGGCGACACTTGGGTCTGACATATCTCTCCACGTTGCGAAAGACCGCCCATAGCTTTCTCCCCACAGGTAAATGCTGTGCTGCATCAGGCAGGTGCTGCCAGGGTGTCTGCAGATCATTATTGGAGCCTCTCTGAGTTGACGCAAAAATAAATGGGGGATGCTGTGCAACGATTATTTCTCGTTTGCATCGATGGGGAAGTTGGAGGGGAGAAAGCACAGCCACACATTGTGTTTCTAGTTGGAGGGGAGAATAAGCACAGCCACACATTGTGTTTCTAGTTGGAATTCTAAAACACATGTTAAGCCAATTTTCCACTTCCTACTCGTACTAATGTGCTCAAATCCTTATTTCAAAGTTCCACTGAGACAAACGTCCACAGATAAATCAAATTTTGAGCTGAAAAGGGTGTTTTGTGGATGTGTCGTATTTCAGAAGCTTGCCGACTATGCCTATTGATGACGATGGCCCCCCCACCGGTGCATTCGAGAGATACAAACCAGGATCTCAACGTAAGAGATTGATCCAAGCTGCCAGGGTATACGCAAGGAATTTCTCTATTATTGTTGCAAATGCGTAATATTAGCTTATTGGATTTTATTATGCTCAGAATGAAGATAGGAGGTTTCGGGTCAATGTGTCAGCAGCAGCAGACGCATCTACGACCAAGTCTCCAGTGGGAAGGAGGACTATTTCCTCCTCGTCAAAGAAGAAAAAGAAGAAGTTGGCAGCTAAGACCACTAAAAGCAGTCCACAGCAAATAAGGAGGGTTGTTGAGAACAAATCGGAATTTCAAAAAGTGATCGTTATTGATGACAACGAAGACGACAACAACGGCTACAACAAGAACGATACTCAGGAAGAAGACGAGGACGAATATGAGTACGAAGAGGTGTACGAGTATGTCGCTGTGGATGAAGACGGAAATGAGATAGAGGTGGTGGGTGTTGGTGGTGGGGTGCTAACACACACACACACACACATATATATATATATATATATATATATATATATATATATATGCACTCTGCTGCTGCTAAGTGTGAAATAAATCCCGTTCATGTTCATGAACAATTTTGTAGAAAGAGCTCCTCTCCTCCAATGTATTTCAGTAGTACTGACCTTGCTCTTTTCTACCCGTCGTCGTCATCTTCTACTACTACCACTACTACTACTACTACTACTACTACTACCACTGCTGCTACTATCCTGTGCTTCGGTAGATCGACCCTTCGGAGGCAGAAGGGCGACAAGCAATCAGTCAGGGAGGAGTAGATGTTCTCATTAGAAACTTACCGGAAGATATCAATCGTAAAGACATGTTCAAGGTCGTCCTCGTCGTCGTAGCAGTAGCAGTAGTAATAGTATAGTAGCCTCTGTGTAGAAGATCAGAGCCATCTAAGGCAGTAAATGTTTACCTTTGCTTCGAAATTGGTTGTTGCTTGCATGCAGGACCTTTTCTACGACAAGGACGTTCTGAAGCTTAGCATGGATCCCGACGCCCCCGACGTGGTGGAACTGACCTTTGCCACTGAGGTTGTACTTGGAAGTTCATCTCACCACTTTCAATGAGGGAAGAAAGAAGAGGAGAGGAGAGGAGGGAGGGGGGGGGAGGGGGGTTAGGGTTAGAAGCACAAGATTATATGACAATTCCTCAAATTTTAATACGACTCCTGCTGATGTTAATGTTAAGCGGTTGGTTATTCATCCAACCCCCCCCCAACAAAAATATCCTCCTCCAATGTTCCAACAGCTGTATTATTGCACATAAAAAGCCCTCGAATGATGCTGCTGCTGCTGCTGCTGCTGCTTTTACAGATGAGTTAGCAAAGCATGCATGGAAATAACTCTCTTCTCTTCCTATCAATACCCAGGAGGACGCCGAAGCTGTGATAAGTGAATGGCACGGCCGCAAGTACAAAGGAAACAAGCTTCTCCTTACGAAGATGGTGGTCGAGGGAAACGACAAGAAACATAACAACAACAACAACAACAACAACAACAGGTCCTCACCAACTACACAACACCACCAGGCGGCACACGCGCACACAGATAGACGATGCAGATACGATTATTTCGCGGAGGACATCTCATCCTCGCCTACCAGCTGGCATTCCATCTCTCTCTCTCTCTCTCTCTCTCTCTCTCTCTCTCTCTCTGTGTGTGTGTGTGTGTGTGTGTGTGTGTGTGTGTGCGCCATCAAACCGTTTTATGGTGTTGCAGGAAACGAAAGAATGGAACATCCTCCTACACGGCGTCCTCTTCCTCTTCCTCCTCCAGGGTTATGACCATGCCAGCAAGTAATCGCAGCAGTGAGAAGACGACGAAAAGATCGCCCAAGATTCAGCGTACAATGAAGAATAACAAGAGGAGGAAAAGCAGCAACGGCAATGCCCTGGTAGATGACAGCAAGGAAGAAGAGCGTAGCGTGCAATTCAATTTCTCCAATATAGACGGTTATGATGAGAGAGAGCTTGGTATCGAGCAGCCTAAATTCAGCATCAGCTTCAACGACAAAAGTGTACTAGAAGCCATGATGAGCGGCAATAATAATAATAATACGGTTGGCAAGGGAGGTAGGAAAAGACCGCTGAAGATCAAGAAGAACAACGGGGAGATGATAACCGTTGGGAAGCGCAAAATCTCTATAAAAAAGAAGAAGGCGGTGACGAGACGAGGAGCACCAAGGAGCATAAGTATCAAGAAAGGAAAAGCCAAAAAGACCTCCATCAAAATCAAAAAGAAGGAGGGGGGCACCAAGACCAGAGGCGGCAGCGGAAGGTTTATGAGTCACAGTTTCACCATCAGAAACTAGCAAATCATGGACAATTCTATTGGCTACAATGGCGCGAGCCACGACGACAACGCTCCATGCAACAAACGAGCTCCTCGGGTGGTTGAGGATGTCCTACATGTGCACATGCACACGTGGTCATGTAGCAGACTAGATCGACAACACGCTCCCCCCGAAATATGCGACTACATACACTAGATAATAATGTGCCGAGAGTCTAGACAAAGAATCCAAGGGCGGATATTTTGTCTCGCACACATTGCATGACGACGACTTTGCAGCACATATCCGTGCATTTGATCATTAATTATGCTATGCTTTCCAGTTAACTTAATAAATTTCTCAACCAATACCGTCCGCTGATGGCATGCTTACTTTTCTTACGCGGACGTATATGCGCTTCAAAATGTGCAATTATGTAAGTGAATTGGCGTTGTAGCGAACAATGGGGCGAGTGCTTAGTCTACACTGCGATTGCCGGTGCTGTGATTTATCGCATCGATTGCACCGTGAGACGGATGTGATGAAATGTTTAAAAATTTTCAATTGTGCCATTATGTTGGCACAAAATAGTCGCCAAACATGTGACATCAGAATCTTGCAACATTCGCTATGCTGCCAGATGCTAATCATAGCTCTGTGCAACGGGATGGAACCCCGTCAACCGGTGCAGTAGAGGTTCTTCGAAGCGCAGGCCGACGCTCATCCGCGGCTTTACATGGCCTGAAAACACAGTCACAACTGGCCGAAGTAGAAACTGAGCACCAGCCATGTTGCTGTCCTTTCTCGCATTAGGAGGCCCTTCACTTTCCGCACTACCAGTGTTTGATCGCTTCCTTGTTTTGTTTTCTGCGATGGGGTCGATATCAAGCTGAGTGATCGAAGAAGAAACGTGGCTGAACGTTGAGACACCAGAGCACGAATTTTCCTGGAAGCTGACGATGCTGTCAATCTATCGTAGCAGGTAGAATTAGATAGAAGCATATTTCGGAAACCCTACAATCTACCATCGTTGTTTAATTTCTTCATTAGTTCTCTCTACATCCTCTCTCTCTCTCTCCCTCGCTCTCTCTCTCCCTCTCTGTCTCTCTTTCTTTCCCCTCTCTTCCCATTACCTCTGGCGCTTGCACGACGAAGGGAATCGCGAAATATCGGCGCAAAATTGGAGAGCGGTGTACTGCAGCTACCCCATTGATCTGCACGACTGTCGGCTGCATCAACCTTATATTCGTGGTAGAAGAATAACGTTAAAAGAGTGGACTTTTCCAACGCCTTTCAGAACGAGTATATATGGCTACAAAGGAAAGGGAGGCTGATAAACAAGCAACACACGTGTCAGAATGGATGACCTCGATGTCGTATGTACGAACTCGACTCCTCCCCCCACTTTCTTTATGAGGCTCTTCGCAACGATGTCCGTGGTTCCTGAGAGGAGAATGATAGATAGGAATTCAGCAATCGTTAGGATGATACGGAGGGAAAGAGATGGTCCGCTAATTGAATGTTGTGGAAACACAACGAGCAATATGCATTGTGCACTTTGAATATCATCAACAACATTTTAAGTTGATACCTGGTTGGAGTTCCCTTGATCTCATTTTCTTCAGGCGCTCCTCTCGAAAGGTATTGAACATCTCCCTCAAATGCTCGGCGACTTGGAATACCTCATAGCTCAGACTGAGGGGGGGTAAAGGGGGGATAGATGGTCAAGATAAATGATGACTGCGGTGATCGTAATGACGAATAAGATCGATCGTGATAACGAAAGATGAGCCAATGATGTGAAGTATTGGACTGTCTACAATGATCTAAAAGACACCTTTTGCTGAATCATGTTGTAAACACACACACACACACACACACACAAATTCACGATAAATCCATGCCGAATCACATCATCATCTGCGCATGCATTACTCCTTTGGTTTTGACTTCTGCGCCACGACTTTTTGCTCTGCTTCAAAGCTATTCATCGGGGAATCCAATGCCTGCTCCAACGAATGCCATAGTTGATACACACACACACACACACACACACACGCACACACGCACACACGCACACGTGCTTTCAGACAGACATGTAACACATTGCAAATGGTGAGAAATTGCACGAATCTACACGAACAACGCTTGGGCAGCCACACTGAATAATAATAATAATAATGATAATAATAATAATGTGCATGCTCGTTACAACTCGGACCTGTTTCTTGTCTTCTTCCTGCATCTCGTGAATGACGTCTAGCCCGCCATCTGAACGACAACAGGCAGGTATAGAAGGAAGAAAGATGGGTGTGGGTGAGCAGATTGATAACCTAAAGACATCCTATGAAAGCTTTGAATCGATGATGATGATGGTGATGATGATGATGATGAGTGCAAGATGTGAAGGTGTTTGCGTACCTCCATTTCGACCAGATTTAAGCATATACTCGTACCACTCATCAGCCGGCCTTTTCGGTGAGAGGGGGGGGGGAGATAGAAAGAGAGGGGGAAAGGATGTTTGGAGAAGAACGCTCTCTCTCTCTCTCTCTCTCTCTCTCTCTCTGTGTGTGTGTGTGTGTGTGTGTGTGTGTGTACTGTTCCTTATCACATCATCATCATCATCTCAATCGATACAATCACCAAGACGATCATCATAATCATCATCATCATCATCATCTTCATCATCTTTCTCTTCGTCGAGATCTTCATCGCCTCCACACTCCAGATTCACTCACCACTCCTTCTCCTTGGCCAACATCCGAACCTTTCCACGTCAAAGCATGCACAAAAACAACAAAAAGAAGAATGAAAGCTACCTAACATGAAATCGTGAAATGTCTTGCGCGATCACATTGCAGCGAAACTCAACAATCAAATTCATAGGAAATTCTTCCATCTAAACAATTTTCGTAGGTTACCTGCATCTCGATGTCAAATCTATCATCATCCGTTTTCTGTATGATGCAAGGAGAACACAATATACATATATACATATATACAAATATATATATATATATATATATATATATATATGCATCGCAAATTGTATCACGCGAAGTGTGAGATGTGTATTGATGAAAAGTAGTGGTCCAGGTTCTATTACCTTTATTTCTTCTTCTATCTCCTCTGCTACCGTTGGGCTGGTTCCCGGGTCATACTTCTGTCAAGAAAATGTGTGAAGTCAATGTCGTTGATAACAACAACAATCCTTGCACAGCTGCAGCAGGAGAGAAGAGCTCCCTCACAGAAGAGTACACGTACTACATATATCGGTGTATCTACCATACATGATGCAGTCGATCATGTGAATGCGCATCATCACCACGTTACATATCACTTCTCTCACCTCCATACATTTAGTCTTTTTATCATTTTGGTGTAACACGGAAGTGCCTTCTTCTCCCCCTCCTCCTATCATCTATTTCTCTATCTAGAACTTTTCCTGACCTCATCCGTGGCGCCGACCCAAAGCGACCCTTCTCGTAGCTGGTCAAACACGCTGCATGAGAGTAGCTTTCCTGAGAAGTAAGACGGCAAAAAGTACCAAGGAGATGGAGGAGGGGTGGAGGGAGGGGAGAGAATGAATTAGGAGTAGTCGATGATACTGTGCCGTTGGAGATGGACATAATTGTAATATTTATACCCAAATCACATGCACATCGCCACGCCACCCGCGGAAATATACAAATATCAAATTCGTTCGGTATGTTCGCTGCACCATTCTTTGTAAAGTAGAAATTGTAGTTGTCCATATCGATCCCACACCCGATCGTGTCGCCTGCATGCGAGGAGCAGGGAGAGGGGGGGGGGAGAAAGAAGAAGAGGAGGAGACCACCAAAGTACGTTCATCGGTCAGCTGCAAATGTGTGCATCT